>PVHY01004978.1:0-67025 GCA_004024945.1 Uropsilus gracilis
TATTTTTTGTTTTCTTTATTAAATTTTTTGACATAGTCTTTGTCCCCACAGTTCTCCCAACACCATATCCCCACCCCCGAACCATTACCATATTATCTTGTGTTCTTCCCCCCCTGTGTTGTACCCACTCCTTCTCTTTCCTTTGCTGTTTGCTTGTTTTATGATCAGCTTGCTAGTTTTGACTTTTTTTGTCCTTTTGTTTGTTTTCTCTATATCCCACTTATAAGTAAGACCATTCAGTCTTTAACTTTTCCTTCTGGAAGATACTGTGTGTGTTTCTCCAGTCTGCCTGTCCAGTCTTGTTTTCTACTACAGCTACAGTGAGCCAAAGCGCCTTTGCTATGGACTGACTGCTTTCTGATATTCTTTTCTCTCAACTTCTCCCTCTCATGCAACCTTGCTCCTCATTTTCCTGGCAATGTTCTGTCTTTCCTTTTAAAACCTTGCCTAGCATTACCTTCTCTGTTGAAGTTCTCCCTGATCTCCAACTCTATTTCTGAAGGAAAGGTTATTATTCTCCCTCCAGTATTTTCTTTATTCTTTTCATTTTTTAAATTATTCCATCCATCCATGCTGTATGCATTTATTATTACTTGTTTGCAAGCACGTCTCATAAGTGATAAGTGGAGACAGATTACATCTTAATTTTCCTTTCATCCAGGAGTCTACTAGTGCACCAGTGCATGGGAGGCCTCAATAAATGCTAAAATGATCTTTTGAATTTCACATAAATTTAGGAGACTTACAGCTTTTTAAATGTCTTAAGATATTTATAAATAGCGTACATTATTTTTAAGCCTTATTTTTAAATAAAGTTACCTGGAGTCATTTAAAATATATGAATCATATTGAAAAGGTCAATAAAGAAGTAGTAAATCACTAAATTGATCAGCTATTCAGAGATAATTAGGCATATATATGTACAGACATTTGTAGAGACAGAGATACAATTTTACAGACATGGTATAATTTTACACAATTTTGGCTATAATCGTTTTTAACTCTATAGGCATACCATAAATATTTTCCTATGTAAAAAATAAAATCAAATAAAATTTTAACGACAGTAGAGTAGTTCATAATATGGATTATGGGTATAAATTCTCTCACATAATGATGGGCATTTAAACTATATTTATCTTTTCATTTTTGTAAATATTTCCCCCAAGGATTTTTCTAAAAATATTTGTTATAGTTTTTAATGTGGCAAAACATTGCTTCATAGGTTTATTGGCCACTTATATGTCATTTTAAAAATTTACTCTAATAGTCTGTTGTCCTCGTGTTATGACAAACACTTCACAAATAATTTTAAATGCTTTTAACATTAACAAGAAACTAAAATTGAGACTTCAGATATGGAATCATGGGAGGTAGGAAGACTTTTTTGATGAACCTGCCTTTCATGTCCGTCAGACTAATAATATATTGGGCACTTACTGGGAATAACATTAATACTGTCAGATGTCTAAATTGTAGGCAGAGGCTTATCCTAAGGTTGTATTTCTATTGTGAGATAAGACATTTGGAAAATGTAGAAATTTATTAAAATTTTTGCCTTTTCTTCAGAGTAAACCATTACAATGTTCACTGAATCTTCTTATGTCTAATTTATTGACTGCAGACATTTTAATTTTGGATTTTATATCTTAAACCCTCTGTTTTACATACAGGGGTTTTAAATTTACATGTAGAAATATATTTTTTGATTTATAATTAAAAAACTAGTTTATTTTCTGAAGATTTCTATGGCCTTTGCTTAATTGCAATAGTTGAAATAATTTATTTCACAAACCATGCTTTATCTTTCTGAAATCTTTAATCTTACAAGATAAAATAAGACAATTTCAGGCAGGGATCTAAATATACACCTGTATATCCCCTTTGTGCCGCAATTCACATGGCTTTGTTGATCTCAAAAGTACTAAAATAAATTTGATTTTCATGCTATAAACACAATTATTCTAAGCTTTTGAAAGATTAGTAGGTGAGAGTCTGGGTAATGTTATTTCTAAGCAAAAATGGAATAGCAAAGTTTCAGAATCGATTTTTGTCAGATATGTGAACACCCGTTCTATAGAATTCAGCTCCTGTTTTGACAGCTTATTGAATACTCTCCCAACTTTTCCCGCCTGGTAATGTCTCCTATTAATTAATACCCATTCTCTCTTCACAGTTTTGATAGAACAGCAGTAGTTGTTAACACAACACTCATAATCACAATTGTTCAGGTATGTTTTTGTCTGTATTATGTACACGCCTCAGATATTAAGTGTTGCCCTTGAGAAAAACAAGACAGAATTTTTAGAAATAAAGTTGCCTTGTATGAAGGCTGAAAATATTGTGTTTGAATATGACATTTTTTCCCTTTCCTTATGTTAGTGTTGAACTCTGCAAACTATACTCTTCTTTTCTCTCTTAAAAAAAAAAGGTACAAGAATATGATTAGACTTACAATGTTTCAATATATTTAGAAAACAAATGTTTACTCACTGAAATTAGAGAGCAAAATTTTGCTATAACAATGGAAACCGAGGCCACCAAGAGAGGTCATGTGTTCAAATATGATTTTTTTTCACCCTTGGAGTACAAAGTGATATGTTATACCTTTCAGTATTTTTAAAGTTTGTAAGATTTTGACACAGTGCTCTCTCAATCTATTAGCTCATATTAGACAATGAAGATCTCAAATACAACTATGATCAAGTTTTACTGCAAGAGTTGAGAATGGTGATATATAGATAACTACATGCATTATTAATTTAGGCATGTGCATTAATAAAAATTAATTAGTGACACAAAAAATATTTGAAAAAGTTTTAATATACAAATATTTTCAACAACTTTGTGGTTTTCCATCAAGAATTTTTCCTGTACATAGTTTGCATAATTTTATCATCATATCATAAACATAACTTTTGTTTTTAATCTCTTTTTTGAAAATTAAATTAATACTGAGATCAGTGTAACCCCTATCAAAGGTTCAGCAGCAGTTCTCCAAAAATAGAACAAATATTACAGAAAATGTATATGAAATTACCAAAGCAATCTTGACCAAAAACAAAAAAAAAAAATTATGGTAACAAACTTCCACACTTCAAATACAACTACATGGGTATGCAATCAAAACAGTATAATCCTAGAGTAAAAAAATACACACAACCAATGGAGTGGAATGGAGAGACCAGAAATGAACTCTCACTTATAAAGCCAGTTAATCTAAACAAAGGAGCCCAGAGTATATGAAAGAGTAAAGAAAAGTCTCCTTAATAAACAGTATTGAAAAAACTTGGCAGTTGCATTCAAAAAAATAAAACTAGGTTACTATCTCACACAAAAATGAAATCAAAATGGATAAAAGACTAGGGTGTAAGACTTGAAATCACAAAATATATAGGAAAAAACATAGGCAAAGCATTCCACAAAATAGATTTCAGAAGTATTTTGTGAGTTTTCTCCAAAAGCAAGAAAAAGAAAGCAGGGTATAAACAATGGAACTATACCAAACTAAAAAGCTTCTGTACAATGAAAGATACTATTACTAAAATAAAAAGTTATCCTATTGAATGAAGAAAATATTTTCACATCACACACCTGATAAGGAATTGATATGCAAGATACAGAAATAACTTACATAACTCAACAAAAAATAAAGCAACTGATTTGTTGAAACTGACAGATGAGCTAAATAAACATTTTCTCCAAAGAAGATATACATATGACCAACAAGCAAATGAAAAAAAATTAGGTCATTTCAGTTCCTATGGAAAACAGTGTGGAGGTTTCTCAAACTATTAAAAATAGATCTACCATATGACCCAGCAATTCCACTCCTAAATATCTACCTGAAAAATGCAAGGACATTAATTTGAAGGAATCTGTGCACTCCTATTGCAGCACTATTTACAAAAGCCAAGTTACGGTAACATGGAAGTATTACTATGTGGTACATATACTAAATGGAGTACTACTCAGCTGCAAAAAAAAAAAATCAACTCTTGTCATTTCCAACAATATAGAGGACTGTGCTAAACAAATAAGTCAGAAAGAGAAAGACAATAGTAAATGGCTTTATTTACATGTGGAAAAGAGAAAAAGAAAAAAAAAGACAACACCAAATCAAAACAAACCATAAAAATTTGACTCTAGAATTCAAGAGAAAAGGTGGAGAGCAAAGGCATGATCTTAAAACTGGAAACATACAGATTTGTTAAGCAATATTTGTTGTATTATAAATATAAATAAGTGAAAAATAAATATAAAAAGAACATAGTATTACTTAAAAAGTATAATTAGATTGGTAATGTGAATGACTTATTCTTCCTACCTCTATAAACTAAATTCAAACTTGTGTTTACTAGAACAACTTTTTAGAGTAAAACTGTTGGACTGCTTCTCAGGTTCAAATCCTCACTTTGATTTTCTTAATAAACTCTTTGTCTAGCCAAAAAAAAAAAAAAAGATTTAATTTAACTATAATTGGTTATTGGTTACACATTAGACCAACAATGAAAGATATGAAGATTGGGATCGTCAAGTCATTTCAAGAATATTGAAATTATAGTACAAATTAGCACTGACCATTTAGTTAATCAAGAACTAGACCCACAATGTTTGTTGGCTAATAAAAGGAAAACCATTTTTAAATACTGTTCAGAAACAAGTTTTTTTCCCCCCCTCTGGTAACTGTACAGATTGAATCACTTTACTCCAAATATCTATTTTTCTTTTGTATTAAGACTGAGAAAAAAATTTTCATTTTCTACTGAGTTCTAATTAAGAGGAGGAAAGGGCAAGCCTGCATACAAAGCAGCAATGAGAAAAGTAACATTTTTTTAAGAGCAATGTAAAACCTTGAATATTAAAGATTGTTAAAGAAAATATGAACCTTTTTTACAGAAATTTGCATCTTTTTAAAATATAATATTTAGTTCTTTGTCATAATCAGAAAGAAAAATAGATGAGTAAATGATGGGTAAAACAGAAGAGGAATAACTGAATAGAAAGGAGAAAAAAAGACAGGAAATAGAAATATAGGAATAACACATTCCCATATTTCACAGGGACAAACACACATACAACATAAGTAGCCACAAAGCAAGATAAGAAGAATAAACTGTTGTTAAAGACCCTCTGGAATTTTTAGTTCAAGTAGGACAGTGAGATTCCAAAACATGGACTCCTGATCATTGACTTTAGTGACTACTGATAGCAAATGCTAGCTTAGAGGTAAAGCAATGCACAGGGCACTGGTGAACTGATGAACATTCTCAGCATTGAGATCGTGACTATGTCTCCATAACTGACCTCAAATGGTTGATGGGAAAATAAGAGAAGTGGTTTCTGCAATTGCATCAAATTCAGCTTGGATTTAATATGGCAGATCATCCAACCTAACAATTTCTTAAGGTGGATGATCAGGGTGCCCAATCTGAACATGTAGCTTCCCAGCCTAATTTCACTAACATCAGGACAAATTATTTTTTCATCATCTTCAAACTATAGTGGAGTATAGCATATTTGTTCATTTGCTTCTGAATTACTTTTTGCCTTAAATATATTTTCATATTCTGCTTTCCCTGCTACAGACGAAAACACCAGGGAGGTCTTGTTTTCATCACATTAATATGGTGTGCCATTCTTGGCCCAGAACTGTAGGTGCTGCTGAAGCTACATAGCAGAAAAGGCTAAGCCAGGCCTCCAATTCTCTAGCTTATTACAGTTCTATTTTAGCCCGGCCTCTTCCTCCCACACAAATTCTGTACCTTAGCATGTGTTTAGATATGCTGCATCCTCCAGTTCTTCACACTAAATATACACGCAGAAACCTCGAGCAAAACTTGCAGATGAGTCAATCTCTCGGGAAGCTACAACTCCCTGGTGGACAGCTCCTTATTGGAATAGATTTGCTGGACAGGGTTATTGGAGACCGCAGTAGTTGATGCATGGTGTTCTTTAAACGGAAACAGGGTTAGGGTGGGTGGTTTCAGAGAAAACTAAATCAAATGCTCGTATGACACGTTAAACAAAAGTTGTTTAAAGAGCTAATACATCAAAGATAATACTTTGAATCTTAGAGTTTGTGTTCATCACTTCATTTTAGGATCAGACACTTCTCTCCTCTTTTTTTCTATTTTTTTTTTGTTATGCTTGGACCAGTTTTCAGCATAATTTGTTTCCAGTCTTTTGTTCTAGCAGTGAAAAGGTCAATGCCCTTTGACATGGCATGAGCTGTTCAGGGCATCAGGGGAAACACCACCAACAGTGCTGGGCTTAAAACAACTTCAGGGCAATCAGAGTCAAACACAGGAAGTGTTGTTCAAACCCCCTAGAGAATACTGGCTTTGTTTATTAGCCAACTTACATCTTGTTGAATTGCTAAGTGCCGCTATCTTGAATGAGCATATATATCAGAGACTCAAGCCCAGATGAGGTATTTGCAGGCATGATATAACCACATCACTCTCCTAAAGTGTCCCCTACAGGAATCTAAATACAGAGTGGCTATTTTCTTAAATGGGAAAAGTTCTATCTCAGGTCCCCATAGTCCAATACATGCTAAATGATTCCACAAATGAACAAACACCACTTTGATGAGACAGTAAATTTAGTGAGAGAAATAATCAACCTGAAATAAAAAAAAAGTGCATTTCTTTTATAAACAGTCTAATCAGGAAATGAATTACACATTCAATCTTGTACTCAAAAGACCTTTGTTATTATTATTAACTTAGCCCAGGAAACACTGACCTGCTCAAAATAGCATCAGAAACATTTCTATTTATGTAGTGTGTATACATGTCCAATGAAATATTAGCTATAGCTTTGCTGGTACAAAATGATGTTTTAACTCCATTTCACAGATTGTTTGAAAGAGAAAAATTGTTTTGCCTAAGGTCACTCTGCAGATCTAAACCAAAGTTACGTTTAGTTCTTTGAACTACTGACTTCCGGTCTTATATCTTAAATCCATGAATCATTTTGCTTCTGAATATACTGGAGGAGATTCAAGACCCTGTGGAAAATCACATTAGTAGTAGTCCCCCATGGGAAATCTTGATCAAAATGCATACCAACTTCATAGTACCAAGCGCAATGTTAAAGATGAAAAAAATGCAATACAATGAAGAAAAGTTTCCAAGTATCACTAAATGATTTGGCTATGCAAGGAGTCATATTTTAGCTTTCAAATCAAGAGGCAAGATAATGTGGTTTCTGACCAGTTCTGTCACACTTAGGTAGGTGGTTCTTAACCTTTCTGAGTTTGATTTTCCTCATCTGTAAAATGGATATAATAGGACTTCCTCTTCCCCTGAAGTAAGTTATGAGTTTAAAGTAGATTTATGCATATGAAAGAGTATTTTTAAAAATATCAAGTTGCAAAAAGTTGTACAAATTCCATTACTGATTGTGTAGTTGTACCATTGCTATTTTAGAAGGGGAAAGAAACCGATGAATGAAAGCTATTATAAATTAATGGTTTTTAACTATTTTATGTCATTAGTCATATTGGAAATCTAATGAAAATCTTGGACTCTATTCAGAAAAATTCACATTCAGAAATAGATACAAAATTTTAATTACAATTTCATGAGATTCATAGATCATCTGAATCCTATATGTTCATAGAACTCACATTTAGAAGATTTGTGAAGGAAAAAGAAAAATGGCAGAATATCTGGAAAGCAAGAAGCATAGCAATCAAATGGCAAAAAGACATTACTTATCCCAACAATATTGTGGTTTAAAGCTGCAGGAAGACAGTTCAGGGTCAATTGGAAGTAATATAAGAACATAAAGATGCTAGGAACAGTGTTAACATTTTCTTGCCCAGGAGAAAAGGAAATTCCTTATCTATTTCCTTGAAAACTCTAGAAACATTTTCATAGAGCTGTAATATTGCAATTTCAAAAATGCTTTCCCAAAACAGCAAATATTTTTCTAAGACTTAGCACTAAAATTTCAAGTTTATTTAAGACAACATTATCTGAGAGTAAAATTGTAAAGATACATGGCTAAAATATTTCATGGCATAGAGATAAAGCAGTATGTTTTTGAGGGCTACTGATACATTAATGTTTCTGAATGGCAAGTGACACAATGATGTTGCATTAATTTGTACTTACATTGTTGAACCTGAAAACAAAAAGATAGTTGTTTTGGCAACAATCTGTTACCACATACTCATTTGGAGCAATCTGGGAAAAGGATATATTCTGAAAATTTCCAATCTGCAACCCATTCTGTGAGGCAATGGGAATAACCATATACTATGGTATAGATCTGACAGATGCTATATGGTCAAATATTTGCTCATTTATCTAATCATTCATTCATTTATCCATCCTCTTATTTCATCAATAGTTAGTACATACAACATGCTAGACTGTGAGGAAACTTGGGAAATGGGAAAATAAATCAGATATGGCTGTTTTCAAAGAACTTGAGGTTATCAGACTAGGAAGACAAAAAATGTTATCATAGATTGAATACTAACTTAATAAGTACCATTACTGGGAACTGTATTTAGTGGTTAATTCTACCTAGAAAGAAAAATAAGAGGAAATATTTAAGAAGGAGTACATATAGTTCAATATTGAAGGATATATAGGTATTCTTTATGATATGATTAATAATTTTTATCTTTTACTTGAATTTTAACTTTTTTTAGATTTTTAACTTTTTACTTGAATTTTTAACTTTTACTTGAATATTCTGTACTTGCATTGATCCAGATTTTATTTATAATTATTTGTAATTATAAATAAAATTATTTGTAATAATAATTTATAATTTATTTAATAATAACAATTTAATAAATAAATAATAAAAACTGATCCAGGTTTTAATAAATCATATTAAAAAGTATTGTTTTACTAGGCAAAGTCAGCCCAGCATCAGAAACTTCATATACTTCAATATTAGAGTTAATATGGAGATGGGTCTTTAAGAAAGATATTAACATGTCATGATCTGCACCTTAGAATGGTCATGTTGACAATAGGGTTTAGGGTGGATTTATGGGAATCTAAAACAATGAGCAAAGAGATAAGTTGGAAGGCTGTTACAATAACCCAGTTAACAACTAAGGGGGCACTAAATCTAGGCAAGATTGAAAAGATGGCAGATGTAGGTGTACATGGAAAGCTTTTAAAGAGGTTACATTGGCAGGTTGGTAACATATTGGAATCAAGATGTGAGAGAAAAACAGACATCTCTAGGTAGTTTTCTGGCCCTTGTGGATAATTATACTTTCTTGTATATTTGATTCTAACTCTATTCTCACTTCTGTATCTTAACTCAGGGTGCCTTTGTTCCTGATAAACCCTGGTCCTTACACTTTAAGTAAAAACCCTCCACCTCTTCTGAATCCTCTATTCCATTGTGTCTTCTCTCAACCACCTGTTCTTCAGGACTCATTGTTTGTACCACATATTTTCACAATAAAAGCACACAAATTTGTTCTGATTTTATTTCAGAGCAAAAGACATAAACAATACAGGCCTCTCCTGACAGAAGCATAAGCACTTTGTAAATAGAGATGGGACTCATTCTTCATTTCTTGCTTTCCTGCCTGACATGGATGTCTGCACAAAGACAACAGAATTGATTTCAATTATGGTAGATCAGATATGTCCTGATGGCATAGGAAAAGGTGATAACTGTAACATCACAGCATTAGTTGCTCAATCTCCTCTGATCCTCAGTTACAAAATCATGCTCTGTGTTTCATGGGACACCAGGCATCTGCCTCACTCTCCGCACCCCCATACATTGTGCCTTATCTATTTCAAAGATAAATTAGGAAATTCAAAGACTCTGTCATGCCCTATAATTCTAAAAGCTTCATTATATATATATTATATATATGTTAATAAATCTAACAGTTAGATTATTTAAATGTTAAGGAATTTTTCAACTAACAGGTTTGCTTTTGAAGAACTCTAGGAAATGAAAATAGCATCCAATTCTTCTGACTTTGAATATTATCTTTATATAGTTAGCTAGAATTAAGCCTACATACTTTATGGTATATGATATTTTTCTCAGATTCATTATAGAAGATAAGTTCTATCACGCAATAGTAAAAATGTATATTATTCAATAGTCACATAATTTAATGCATATTCCATTTTTGTTGCAGATGGTTTGCCACAATTATACAGAATATCACAGTTAAATACTTAACTTTTGATATTTTTAAATAAATAATGTAGATTTTTCTCTGCACTTATTTAGGAAAAAGACAAAGCTATTATCCTAAAGATCTTTCTACAGTTCTTTTTATGTCTATTCATATAATTTAGCCATTTTGATAGGGTCTATCTATATTGCATATGAAACTGCAAAATTTGAAAGATGAAAATGATCTATTCAAATTATCTGCTATTACACAAACAGGTTAATTACAGTAATTAAAAGAATAATTATGCAACTACATGCCACTCAAAGGAGTCATTTAAATTATGCAAATCAAGTATAAGGTCATGTAATGCTAAGAGAAAAGAGCTAAAATATGCAAAATAGTGTAGTCTCTGTTGGTGGTTCTAGTATTAGAATTATTCATATCACAAGTATATAGTGAGCATCTCATTTTTGAACCTTTGTAACATAAAATCAAATTAATTTTTCTTACCTTATTAGGTACTCTGGAATTTGAACAGTAAAATTTTATAGATTAGCTTATTTGATCCAAAAGAAGAATGTTTATTTTTTTCATTTAAGCACATTTTTTTTGAAGAATGTTTTGTGGCAACATGGATGGAACTGAAGGGGATTATGCTAACTGAAGTAAGACAGAAGGAGAAAAATAAAAGCTGGATGGTTTCACCCCTGTATAGAATATAGAGAAACAAAACAGAATCACACAAAACTAAACCCCCAAAAATCCTAAGAACTTGGCTATAAAACTGAAGCTACCAGTAGGAGAATAAAGAAAGGCTCTAGAGGACAAATGGGAGGAGAAACAATAAAGTATGATGGAGGACTACAGGTCCCTGAATGGGGGTGTGTGGCATGGTCATCCATATGAAGGAGTGTGAACCTGTATCTCTGAATCATATACAGAGTTATAAACCAATGTTCCCTAAACAATAATTCATAAATTTTCTTTAAAAGTTGCCTTTTCTAGTTATAAAAGCATGTTGCATTGTAAAGAATGATTTGGAAAACACAGATATTAAATAAAATCCATTTAAAATGTTACATCTTTGAAATAAGCATAATGTTATTTTTAGTAGTTTCTTCTTTTTTTATTTTGTCTGTGTTTTGATTTTCGTCATAAGTGTCAGACTGTGTTCTTGTCAGTGTTATGTTTGTTTTAGTTCACATAATATTATATCATGCCTAGAGTCCCAGATGATTCTTGAAAACTCACTTTGTAGTGGTGGCATACATTTTTTATATGTATTACATTCTCTTTCTTACCTGTTTTTCTGTTGAAATCAAACTAAAATAAACATATTGAATTTGATGAGATTTAAGATTATGATTATAGAGATGATATTTAGTGTCTTAACGTATATTTGCAAATTTCTATATAGAACATGTGTATCAATTTGCACATTTATCAGCAATCCAGATCACAACTAAGTTTCAATAACATTGAAAACACTCTGATTTTACTAGTTTTTCTTAGATTACCAGTGAAGCTTATTGTTTCCATATTTGTATACCTTTTGTCCTCTTTCCACCTGTTTCATGGTTGTTCATAACTTTTATTCATTTTTCTACTTTTTTTTCATTTTCAAGAGCACTTTAACTGTTATACTTGTTGCAAATATTTTCCTTATTCATCACTTGCTTTTTATTTATATTTTGAGTTACAGAACTATTATGATCATATGTGGTCGATTTTATTAAGCATTTCCCTTTACATTTTTTTCCACTGCTCTATGCTTTAAAAGTCTCTTGCCATTTTAACAATTTTTTTCTAGATCTAGTCGAAAGTTATGTTGATAAATAACATAATGATTTGATTTTTCCACCAGAGTCAATTTTTCTAACATTTGTTCAATTATACTGTCTTTCTACTTGTTTTATTTTATTAGTTATTTTGCATATTAACAATTGTTTCTTTTTAAGGTTGACCAACCTGTTCCACTGATACGTTTGGGAATTCTCATGCACACATGCTTTTGAAATAATTTATACTCTACCATATTTTAATATTTAGGAAGACAAGCAAGTCCCAATCACTATAATCTTTTATATTATATGCTAATCTTTCAGAAGAACTGATCTGCAGAATTTCAATATTTATTCCAAAGTAATAAACATGTATTCTCTTAAAATCACCTTATACTATTTTCAAACACTTCATAAAACACCATTATATTTGCACCGGACACAAAGGAAAGAGAAATTATGGATGACTTCCTATGCTTCTCTCAAGTGCTTGCTAGCTGTCTTCATATACAGTATAGCTCACATAATTCCCAGCTACTCTCTGAAGATGGAACAAATTATCCTAATTTACACATAAGAAAGTTAAGTTTGGAGAAACAATGTCTTACCCAGGGTTCAGTTAAAATGCAGGCAACATTACCCCAAGTTTAATGCTCCTTTTCTAACAATATTGCATGTATCTTATATCACATTGTTAAAATATGAAACCTTTTACCTTACAGACTATCATTTATCTAAAACATCTGTAATAAAATTTTTGTATTATGTAGTCAATGGGTATTTTTCTGGTTTTGATTATTGTTATGTAATTACCATACTTTCTTGTTTATTTAATATGATTCAATGTGAAATATACCAGAAAAGATGATGTGAAATTCTGGTTATATAAATTGTTGTTTACTCTGTGGCCAGAGTGGAACTTTGGGTAAGTAACTTGATTTGAATTTGCATATTCCTAAATAATATGTTTCCTTTTCTTCTCAAAGTCAATAATAATTGAAGCCCTAGAGATATTTTTTATTTCTTAGCATGTGTATGGAATTCACTGGAATAAAAATACCATATTGATAAGCAAGAATTAAATATATACAAAAGATTATCATCTCTAAGAGTTTCCTATGCAAAGACATCATATTCCAGAAATTCACTTTTAATCTGATCTTTCAGCGGTCCTACTCTTACACCCTGCACTTTCAGTTAAAATGAATTACTAAATAGTTCTATATATCAAGGCTAATTAGGATCCTTTGACTCCAAGAAATAGAAATTTAACTTATGAACTGTTATTCATGAAAGCATATGGTTGGTTTGATTAACCAAGAAGTATAGAAAAGTATAGAGACATCTGGATTTAGGTACAGTTTGATCTAGATGTTAAAATAATGTTGTTACAAATTTCTCTTTGTACCTATTTTAATTTATTTTTTTAGTAACTTCTATCTTGGCTTATTAATCAAAAAAGCATCACAAAATAAGAAGGGTCTCAAATTGTACCCTACTTGTAGGCTGTTAAGTAACATGATGTATCATAGAAGATATGAGATACTTGAACCAGAAGCAAAGGACTTTATCACTCCGGCACAGTCAGCAGCATGAGTATCAGTGTGTTTCTGTGATTTCCTTATGCTTCAGTTCCACAGATGTAACACAGACAAGCTCAGGTACCTGACCACACATAAAGTATGTTCTGTTATAGGAGAGGAAATCTTTTTTTAAGGATCCTATATCTTAAAATGGAACTATTTGAAACTATTCCTCTCCTTTGCTCAAAATCTTGTTCTTCCCAAGGTTAATTACTAAGCAAATATATTTCAAATGTATTATAGGAAAAAAGAAAAGTATTTGTCCATAAGCTGTGCACAATGAATGAGATTCATGGAGAACCCAATAGAAGAAATTTTCTATTGGGTGGCATATAACCTATCATTTATGCTTTATTGCCTGAGTAACCCCAACAGAAAGGGAAAATGAGATATTTTGCACAAATTCTGGATAACTACCGAATAGCAGTAACTCTAATTGATCAGGCCTGAGTCTTGTGTTGGGGCCTATCACAAAGTACCAAATTTTTAGTTAGAGAGGGGTGACTATTCAAAGAAATATTAGCATAATGTTAGCAGAGAAAGAGTTATTGATACAAGAAAAACAAATGCAGACAAATTCAATATAATTTATTCTTTCCTTACTCTTACCTCTACTTCCAATCTTTGGTCTTCATTTGTCCTCCACTTTCATCTCTATGTGTCTATATCCTCGATATCACACAAAGCCATACCCAAGTATCTGGCTCAAACCCGGGTGTGCATGTCATCATGAATTCTACAGTGGTCTCTTCCTAGCTTGAGAATTATTTTTTTAAATTCATTCATCATTTTCTCTTCCTCAATTGTGTCACTTTTTATTTCCAGTCTTATATGGTAATAGTCTGTTCAAATCCCTTAACATTCTCAAGCAGAAAGGAATTCCTTCTGAGCAAGGTCATGTCTGTGTTTCTCTGTATCTCCTATGGGTCAAAGCATATTGCACATTTATAATATACAAGTACTAAAAAAGCAAAGGTTATTAGATTGAACTTTAATCTATTAGCTAACAATGATGGAACAATTACTAGGCCATGAGTCCAGAAACTTTATTTTTTTTGTTTTTACCACACCGTGATGGCCACCTTGAGCAAATTAATTGATGCTCTGAAGCTTGATTCTCTTATTTGCAAAAAGGTGAAACTATGTGCCCTTTCATTTATGGCTATTACTTTAACACCGTATAACTCTCTAATAATTAATTAATTCCATTTTCAAATAACAAATGAGTCATTTTGTTATACTTATTCAGTGTATTTAATTGTAGCACAATTGTTATACAAAAAGTTAATAAATGTAATTTCAAGAATATTTTAAAAAAATCTTTTCATAAAATATATGTATTCCTAGCCATTGCTAGCTCTGCATTAACTTTTAATTTCTTTTAATTAATTTTTGGACTGCTTACCTTTAAAAAAGCCCTATAAAGCTATATAAAAACATCAGTAGAATACATTAAGCTATAATTGCTCATAAAATTTTATCATTTATTTTATTGAGAGGCAAATCAGTATGCATGGAAAATTTTGAAAGGGAAATGTAACAATTCTAAAGAATTTACCTAAGAGATAGAGAAGCAGCACATTGAAAGCAAAAAGTACTTGAGGAGAGAGAGATGTTGCCAAGTTAGCGAAAGAAAACCACTGATTCATAATGTTGTCTTTGATTTCCCTTATCAGACAGACCAATTTTCTCATTCAAATTCAAAAAGGAAAATAGATTAGAACCAAATACTGCATTTGTCCCAAAATTTTCTCCCTTTTGAAGTGAAATTTCATATTTTTTATTTTTCTTTTCGCTATATTGGCCATTTATTGGCTGGGAAATCATATTTTTATCCCATAAAGTTTGGTTGTCTCACTGATTTTGTCAGAATCTACAAATACTCAAATGCAGAAAATTATCACCACCAAATTCTGTGACTCTTCCGTCAGAGAAATTGGTATATTTTCATGACTTCCTAACTAACATCAAACAAATGTCTTCTGAGCAAAATCATGACAATGTGATACAGAAAAGTTTTCAGTTCATTGACCAATGTCAAAAGAACAATTTCAAAAATATAATCATGGAAGTTAATACAGAAAGTCCAAGACAATTACATTTTTGCCAGAGTAACTACATGGAAACAGTTCTAAACTATCTCCTCAAAAATAGATAGAAATGAAATTTGAGGTTAGTTTGTATTTAAAAAACTCACAATGTATTCCAGTCATTCTGTAAAGCCCTATCACCAAAAGCTGTAACAGGAATAAAGAAAAATTTAAAGTGATGATTTGTCAGAAAGAATCCACCTACATCATGAAGTCATTACACCACCACCACACCAACCCCCTTCTCTCACCTCCACTCCTTATTACAGTGATCTTCTAGGTCAGTGAAAGTCTCTAGTTGTGACTGGAAAGCTGGACTTTGCCACAATTACTACAGCTCAGATCTCAGAGATTAGTACAGGCACAGATCCTACGACTCAAGATTTAAGAGCAAGTTCCTTCCTTGTGTTCACCTTGAGGCACACCTCTGTATCAAAACAACTGCAATGTTTAGGTCCCTTCCCAACTTACCAACGCAAAAAAGAAAACCTGGAAGACTTTTTGAAGGCTTGAATTATTTTTCAACTCCTCAAAATTTTTACCTAGAAATTTATTTATTAATAAAATGCTGAAGTGTCAAAGGAGTACCTTGGATGCCTTTAGAAAAATTTTCAGCATTGTTCACATCCCTACAAAGTTTTAGGTGTCCTTAGAGTAATCCTCCAAAAGAAGTAACTACTTAATGATATGTACATGTGAATGAAATGTGGAGATCTAGGTTGTCCATGAAAAGTAATCATACTCATATTTAGGGGATAAGCATTTCTATCTTTTGAGTTTTCTATAAGCAGCAGTTTTTGGCTGTTGTGTTAACTTCTCTAGTTCCTTGTACGCAGGTAAAGAGTTCCTATCACCACCTTGTACCAATGTCTGACTTTAGGTACTTACACATGAAGTAAAATAAACAATAAAATTAATTTAAAACATACATCTATGCTTATATGAAAATTTTACAGTGTTCTTTGAATGAATACATGAAATATAATCAAAATAACAAACAAAAACAAAAGATTTGTTTAAATTATATTTCAATTGTCAACACAGGAATTTTCTTTCCACCAGATGAAATTCTTGTGATACATTCTGTATTAGAAATTTGTGCCAAGAGGAAAAACTTTTCCGGTGTCTGAATCATAATACTTGTTATGAAAATCCAATAGTACACTTGAAGCTAGTCTGGCTTTTAATTAATGACACACACACACACACAAAATAAATTTAAACATTCAGCAGAGGAAAAGTTCAGGTAAATGCAAAAAACAAACTGCTAAAAGTGTTCTATTTCCAAGGACTTACACAACAAAAGTCACTGTGAGTTTAAATTAAAAACAACACTTCTGAAAACACAAATGAGAACCAGTTGACACTAAGTCAGAATAACAATATAGATGTAGAAATCATTCAAGAGACTTCTTCAGTTTTCTCAAACAGGAAATGTACATACATACATACATACATACATACATATATTCAAAATTCTTCTACTAACATTTTTTCCACAAATCACAGGATTTCCACCTTTTTATATTAAATTTGGAAAACTGTCAAAATTTATAAATTATACTTATATAATCTATATTAAATTGTAAATATGTTAGTTACCTTATTAATAATTTGTGGTAATTTCACAATATAAAAGATAATAACACCTTATTTTATTAGGCTAAAGCAAAATCGTTTGCAAGTAATTACTAAGAAATATTGCAAATAATGAGCCAAAAGGAAAAGGACAATAAGCTATATGGAGAAATAAGTAGAATTGCTCTGCCTATGGTACTTACCAAAGTCTATTAAGAAAAGATTATGAAAGAATCTCATTCACTATATTACAGGAAATAACTATGAACTAAAGGATTTGAAGTCTTTACATGTGATGCAGGATATATAGGAAAGGAATCTTTGTAATGAGTGATCAAATTTTGCATCATATTTAAAAGTCAGCAAAATCTAGGTTGTAATATAGTACATGTTTGTGGAATGAACAGAATTGCCCACTTCCAACCCCCTAAGGAATGACATTAATATGTCAGAAAATGTCACTAGTCAGTTGCAGATTTAATTTATATTTTGATTCCCAACAACCATAAAGCTATTAAATATTTAGAGTGGAGCAAAAAGAGATCTTCATAGATCCACATAAGTCATGTCTAGTGGCAGCAACAAATCACTACAATGCAAAGTATTCCAAAATCCAAAGAAAGCATTTTTCTACAGTTATAAAAGACAGCATAAAAGTATTCTCATCCTTTTATGATTTCCACAGTTAATAAAACTTTGAAAGGAAGTATATTAATAAAACCTTTTAGATTGAGGATTAAAGAAATTAATCTAAAACGATGTCAGAAATTGGAGTTCAAAATCTCCAAAAACAAATAGAGGAAAGATTTCCATCTGGGAAACGGTAGATTCTTCTAGTTAATTCTTGATTTATTCTGACTGGATACTTTACCTGCAGCAAATATGGCCTACTACTCAGTAAGCTGTGTTCTTCTTCCATAAAGCAAGTTCATTGCTGGGAAATCGCTGGGCAGCTGCGGAATACATTTCCCAGCATCCCTTACATACAAGATGCTATCTCACCAAGATGAGGACAAGTGATGTGTGTCATTTTCTGGTTAGAATGGTGAAAGAGGAGTTGTGTGTTCTCCTAGCACCTTTCTTTGACCATATCAATGTTTGAAGCTATTTGCTGAAGCTGTCAGAGCCTTGAGTTACCTGGGTTTCTGAATGATGATTGGGATTGAAACCTCCCCAGTGTATTAGTAATCACTAACTCAACATTTTTTTACATACATGTCATTATGGGAAACAAAAATACCTACTTTGTAAAGTTCTGGAAGGATAATACTAAGTCATATAAGCAAATATGTTTGGAAAAAATTTTGAGGTTTATTCTGATACATTCGCTGGTATTATTTTTATTATCTGGAGAAAAGACATTCAAAATATAAGTAAAAATACAAGTAAGCAGATGTTTCTGTTTATATAAGAGAAAGTTTGATTAGCAAAGGCTACATGTAAGCAGCCAACTAGATTAGCTAGGTTTTAGTCAAGAGGGCTTTTGTGTCCCAAAGAAAATCATTTTCAAGTAGCAACATGAGCATTTGCACAGGGTACACACATTTGATGAAGGGAAGCAAACAAAACAAGAGTACCAGGTGTGGTACTGCAGGCAATGTGTTAAGCCTTAACACATTTGACTTGTAGGAAGGTCATTTAAGGTCTCAAGGAGGTACAGGAAAGTTGCATGTTAATGACAACAGTGATGTCAAATTAAACTTTTGAACTTCAATTGAAGAATACAAGAAGGAACTAGGAATAGGAAAAAGACACAAGATAGTTAAATAAAAGAGAAGCTAAAAATTATATTCAGTTTAGAGAATATAAGGTTATGTTCTATGCTGTGAGTAAATGAGCTAGAATTCTCAGAAATTCACATGGAAAAATGAAAAATATCACAATAATCCAGAGATAGCAGCTTCCACTGATCTTAAACTAAGTGCACAAAGATATTTATTTCCTTCTTCCTCAGACCAGAAAGTGAAGGGAACTTTAGAGATAAATCATCAAACAATAATATACCCTGCAACTTTGCAATCCTGTAAACTTTACATATCCTTCTCTTCAATCTATAACTGAATTAGTTTCAAAAACAAGTCACTGATATCTCAATTTTGTAGTTGGAAAGTATTAAACACAGAGCAATGTTTTTTCTGTTCCCAGATAACAGACCATTGGTTATATCTGTCTCTAAGAATATTTATTCACCTCAGCCACAGATCATGTTTTTAGTCCCTGTAGATTAGAGGAATGAAAACAGATGAAAGATTAAGCTAAATTAACTGTCGTAAACCCAAAAGATATGAGCTCAACCACCTGAATTTTATATATTTGTATAAATACATATACAAAATACTTATACAGGTGATTGAAAAGTTGATAATGCTAGAACCATAATAATAAAAAAACTTAGAGAAAATTAAGAGACAAAAAAGCAGTCTCATTGTCCTCTTTCAACTGGATCTGACTCTTGGACTGGTCCAAACTACAATCATTCCAAGAAACTAACAAGAAAGAGAATATAATGCTTGAAAAGACTGATAAAGAAAATTTTTAGTTATTTTTACTTTGTGACCCCTCTATTATTTCATCCTCATCCATTATCTCATCCTCTGTTTTATCATCTATAAGAATCCCCCATCTGGAACATGTGGTAGGTTGCAATTCTTATTCTGAGATAAATTCAGTTCATCTTACCTTATTATTTTCTTATTTAAGGTTAACAGTAGGAAGAGATTTTATTTTAAAATTTTCATATGGGAAAGTAACTATGGAAAAGAAAATATAGGACAAAAAAAATTAACTCTTGATATTAAAAATGATAGATTATGATAGAATAGATTAAAAAATAGATAAGAAAACATAACATAAAGGACCATGGAATTAAACTATAGTATAAAACCTATGCAGCTCAAGAATGAAAGTCAATATATTTTACAGACAAAGTATTTGGGGGTTGAGACTTGAGCAATAATTTGTGAATTTAACACAATCAACACCTGAGTAATGAGATTAGGAGAATCTTTTACTATAGCACACTATGATTAACAGAATTTATAAACAGATTATAGGCCTAATAAAGCTAAGTACATCAGAAGGTAAATCACACACCACAGCATGAGGTTAAAGAAATAACTCTTAGATAACTACTTGTGTTCTCTGATCACATAATGATGAAAAGCTTGTTCTTGGATTAATCCCTAACAAAAACTGAAGAGAAAATGGCTCTTACTCTACCTGCATCAAAAATAATTTTCCTATCCCAATCACAAAATGCTGAGAGCTTGAATCATTTGGATTCCTAGAGGCACTGCATTTTAAGAGGAATTAAAGCATTGCTTTTTTTTTTCAAAGTGTAAGCAAAAAATTATTACTATTCAAATTTCAAGAGAAGAGATGGAGCTGAGGATAAATGGATTTTCTAAGGATCTCTGAATTTATTATTAAATAGGTTGTTAGTTTCTATCTTTCTTCGGAATTTAGTCCAAAATGGTCAGCCATATGGCTATCACTCTCTTGATATGGTGACACTTGCCAATAAAACCTCATCTCTATTTGGCCCCTATACTACTCCACATGTTTATTTAAAAATAAAAGTAATGGTTTCATATAGAAAAACAAAACAAAGGATGAGACAAAACCAAGTCAATAACAAATGCTAGAACTATCAGAAATGGAGAAAAAGCTTTCTGTTTTACATTTAATAATTTTATTTGTTCATTTATATTTACTTTTATCCTAAAAAGATTAGAAGCAATTAATTGAATGTGTTTGTTTTAAAGTCTTAATTATTTGAAAGATATTTGAGCAATAGTTAAAACTGACAATTTAGAAGATGTGAAATGCTATGACTTCTATTATTAAATATTATCTTATTTTTTAAATATAGCTTATTATTAAATATTGTCTTAAAAGATAGTCCAGAAACAAATCTAAAATATCCATTTATCAAAACACCCTACTACTCAAAACCTATCTCCTGGTACTAATTAAAAAAAACTTATGTTCAACACCCAAGTACTCAAAACCTATCTCCTGGCACTAATTAAGAAAACTTATGTTCAATAAGTTCATATACATGTGTACCATGCAAAACCCTACCTTTTCTCCAACTAAAATCAGGGTTCATTTAAAGTAGACTTCCAGCATCTTAATAAAGATCAATATTTTGCAGAGCCATGAAATGTCCAAGTTCTTTAGATCCATGATCTCATATTTCATAGTCTCAACAACCTTAAATAGCAAGTACCATTATTATGCCCACTTTGCAGATGAAGAATCAGAGAATTAGGGAGGAAAATACCTTGCCCAAAGTCATAAACATATGAAATGAGAGTGCTGAAATTTAAATACAGCTCAATCTGTACTACCTCCTAATAACCTATTTTTCTTGTCTCCCTTCCATCTTATACTTTGAGGATATACTATTTCCACCCAAAATGTAGCTACACTATTTTCTCTTTAGGTGGTATAGTAAATATAACTAAAGAGATGGCAACTCATATTTCTGAATCACGCAAAATATTGTAAACCAACGCTGCTTTCATATAAAACTTATATTAAAAACACCATATGACTCAGCAATTCCATTCCTGGGTATCTATACTAGACATGAAACTATCATCTCCAAAAAATTCTATGCTGTACAATCTTTGTTGAATTATTTGAACTGCTAGGACCAGGAAACAACCTAAGTACCCACTAATGAAAGATTGGGTTAAGAAGATGTGATGTAGATTACTATTAAGCCATAAGATAGAGAAAATGTTGCCATTAAAGCAAAGTGAAAAATCAAAACAATTATATGTAGTAAAGTAAACTAGCATGACAAAGACAATTATTTGACACTTACTTAGTAAATGATTCAACAAAGCAAAATATTTACCAAGATTGGGGGACACTAATAAGCAAAATGAGGTTTCTGAGGTGAAGAGGAGAGGAGAGAAAAATGGTCAAATAAGAGAAAAATGGTCAAAAAAGAAGTGGTGGGGGGGGACAAATAAACAAATATATAGCCAAGCGAATATTTTATCAGTTAGAAAAGTTGTTTTAGTATAGCCATCAGATTTGATGACTGCATTCTTGCTTGCCATTTTAATGTAAACTACAAGTCATCTGGTCAAAATTGTAAGACATTAAACAGGAAACTTCACCAAGAGTGGAATTAACCATTTTAAAAAACCCAGCTCTTTGTTATCAAGAACCAAATGATAAAACATCAATAAACTTTGCTCTTTATGCAGATTTGCGATTTCTTAGGTTCACTGAACTTGAGTGTGATATATTTCAAGTTCCACTTAGCACTTCAGTACTCAACTTTGCTCTTCAAAAGATAAAGACATTTGAAAATAATCATAGGCTTTCAACTATTCTATACTACGCAATGCTGATTATTGAAATATAAGCATATCAGTAATGTGGATTATTTGAAACTTCACCTATAAGTTTAAAAAGAAATACAAATTCTGAAAGAGATTATTTTGACTGTGTGTGAATCTTGTTTACTAAAATCTGTAAATTATGTCTCTATTCCAAGCCAATGTGAACCATCATCAGAAAGAATTCCAGGTTCTTAGGTGGTCACAGTTTTCCCCATTGTTTTCCACAGATCATACTTCACCAAAGGAAGTGTAATCTGTGACAGAAAAGTTTTGTATTTTGCTAAAACTGTAGCAGTCATTCTCTCCTCTTTTAGCTAAGCCTGTTGAGTGTTATTAATAGCTTTAGTATGCAAAGCAGTTTTAAAAAGATCAAAGCACTTTACCATTAGAACATATTGTTTTCTTGTCTTAGAAGATTTAATCTCAACGTAATTCTTCTTGATACCGAGGAGATGGAGCTGAATCAACTATCACTGTCTACACTCAAGTGATTCTTGATTACTTTGGTAGAATCTCAAGATGAGATATTTGGCTAGTTTCTTCTAGTAAATTCCCTCATTGTGCATCGCTAGCATCCCTGCTCAAGTGAAGTAGGACAAAGAAAGACTGTTTAGAGGAACTGCTTCGGGTAACAAAAGTGAATTACAATGTGAGATGAAAGCAGTTGCTGGCATAATTCAAAGCAAAAGCTTACCTTTATTTCTGTTATCAAAATACTTGTATTGGGGGAGAGGCTGTAAATTATCTAGAATTGTATTATTTCTTTAACCCTTTGCATCTTCATAATCAATTACAAAGTTTCTTATATTTTTTTTCTGTAAATAGTTCAGTTTCTAAACTTAATTGAAGTAAATCACAAAACTAAATAAAACATTATCATTCAAAGACCCAGAGAGGTATATTGATCCTATAGCAAAAGATTACAGTTAACTTTGCATTGCTGTTGTAGTGCAAAGTTACTTAATTGATATTCAAAAACATGCAAGTTCATGCTACTTTTCCTTAAACCAAAGCGAAAAATTTGAAATGGAGAACAACCAGAATGCATAAATAAAATATGAAAAGTTTTGTCATGTTCTATTAGGGTTGTTCATGTTAGCATCCTATTATATTAGTATTTGTTTTCACTAATATGATATGAAAATTACTGAAATGATTGCATGGTCATATCTTGTTAAGCAACTCAAATTCCAAAATTATATGATTCTAATATAAGATGAAAGAAAATTGTTAATATTATAAAAAGTTTCTAATGCGTTGTGAAGGTCCATCTGGAGAAAAAGAAAGCTTAAGTTACTTTGGTGTGATTTCTTAGAAATATTTTCTTTATGGAAATCCGGTGGTGGCAAAAAGGAGAAATTGGGGATGAAGACACCATTGTTAAACTGATACATTAATGAAAATATATTCCTCAGGAAAGCAATATAACTCATGAATATATTAATCTATCCTAAATAATCCTTAGTATTGATTAGCCAGAGTTGAGTTTTGTTGATGTTATTCATAATACAAGGGTGAGTTATAGAAAATAATTTTTAAAGAAAAATTGCTATTAGTGATATTTTTTGATAATTTTTCATATGAAAGTTACTATTAATTGCTCAACAGTAAACTAATTGTTATACAATAGTTTTTTTAATATTTTTATTGAATTAGCATTACATAATGGTATTATAGTCAGATGTCTATCATTTAAATTCAATGTGTATATATATCTGTATTAATATCACCACTAGCACCAATAAAAGTTCCATTCTGTCCTTCAGCATATAATTAACCACTTTTGCCTAATTTACCCACCCACTTTTGCTCTTCCTTTCTGGTAATCACTAATTGATCTGACTGTTTGAAACTTAATTTTTATCTTCTTTAGTTCATCCATTTATCTGTAATCTCTAAATACCACTTATGAATGAAATCATAGTGTTTGTCTTCTCCATCTGACTTATTTCACTGAACGGAATACTCTTTAGGGCAATCAATGTTGTTGTAAATGACAGTACCTCATCTTTTTTTAAAGTGTGTAGTATTTCACTGTATATATACCACATTTTTTTAAACAAAAAGATACAGCATGCTCATAGATTGAAGACCTTGCTGAAAAGATACCAGTTTTCCTTGACTTAATGAATTCAATATAATCCCAATGAAAGTACCAACATCATTTTACAAATTGCTAAATTGATTTTAAGATCAGTCAATATAGATTTATGTTATCAGATGTCAAGAATAATTATAAAGCAACAGTAATTAAGTCATTATGTTAGTAACACAATATGCATCATTTTTATTCATCCATCTGTCTGGGCATTTAAGTTGTTTCTAGTTCTTATGCAAAAATACAGGGGTACATATATCCCTTTTAATTAGTTTTTTGATTTTTCACAAGTGGGATATATGGATCCTATCAAATTTCTGTGTTCAATTTTTTGATCATTCTCCATTGCTGCTTTCCATAATAGCAATACCAATTCATGTTGCTACCAACACTGTACAGAGATTCCCTTCTCTCCATATCCTCTTAGCACTGTGTCATGTCTTTTGGACAATAGCCATTCCCCCAGGTGTGAAATGATTATCTCATTGTTTTAATTTTCATTTCTCAATAATAAAAGATGATGAATATCTTTTTAATACTCCTGTTAGCCATCTGCATATCTTCTTTGAAGAAATGTCTGTTTGGATTGTCTGTCCACTTTTTATCAGGTTGCTTATTTTTTTATATTGTTATGTTTTATGAGTTCCTTGTATATTTTGGATGTCAACCCTTTGTTGGGTTTATGATGTCGAAATAGCTTCCCCCATCCAGTTGGATGATACTTTTAAAAAATATTTGTTTTATTGTTACTATGTTTGCTACAACATTGGTTTACTTCTTCATTTGTTACTCACACCACCAAGACACCCATATTTCACCATCAGACTTCACTGTTCTCCTGTCCCATCTTGTTTTTTGATGCAAGTTTCCTTTGCCATGCAAAAACCTTTTGGAGTGATGCAGTTGTACTTGTTTTTGCTTTTGTTTCTCTTGCCAATGGGCTTGAGCCCCTAAATACATCTCTAAGGCCAGAATCAAGGAGTACATTGCCTATCTTCTCAATACAATACAATATAACTTAATATGTAATATATGATAATAAATGAAGGATGCTGTTTAAAGGAATAGTTTTTCAGAACTTACTTAAAAACTGTTTTTGTTTAATTCATTGCACCATTAAATATAATATCATTCATTAGTCTACTTTATTAAATAATTTGTTATAAATCTAAAGCTCACTTTCAATGCAGGCATAAGAATGTTACTCTGGAATATCAGAAAGTAATGTGCCTGATGAATCCTCAAATTCAAAATAGAATTTCTTATCAAAATGTGTGTTTTACATTACAGAAAACTAGCATAACTATCAAATTGTGAATAGAAAGAAATGTTAAAAGAATAAAATAACTGGTTGTAAAGGATGTTATTTATTCTTTTAAAAGTACAAATTTTGAAAGTCTGTAAGATTCCCTAAATATTGTATTTGACAGAAATCTGCCACATTTTAATATTTATCTTAATATAACATTTTATACACTGAAGAAATCTTTTTTTCCAAAGATGACAGTATCAACAGTTTACAAAATGATTTTGATTGCTTGGAGGGCTTGACTTCGGAAATCTACTCCTGACATATATTACTTTTATGGAAAAATACATTTATCTTTATTGGCTCTTAATGTCAGTTGAAAAGAAAAACCATTTAAAATTAGCTGCCAGACATAAAAACCATCTTAGTTGAAATTAGAAAATGTTTAAAGAAAAAAAAAAGATAAAGTGACAAAGCTGACTTATGGATAGAGCTACTTTTTTAAAATACAGTTTATTTTTTCTTAAATATGATGTGGGTTCTGTGTGTCAGAACTATGTTATTCCCATCTTTTTCTCATATCCTCTGACCACAAAGACTGAACTCTATATTCCAGTTCTGAAAAAAAGAAAAATATTTGGGATAAGAACCATTTTGATGTAAACTTCCATAAGGCCACTTAAAGCTGTGTTGAAAATCAATAAAAACAAATTAGCTGAAATAGCAGCTGAGCTAATCATGAGAATGTTTATAATGGTAAGACAAATTAAAGTTGTTCTAAATGAGAATGAACTGAACTAATTATTGTATCTGTCCCTGTTTAAGGATCCAGGTCTTGTTATGAAAGTTTCTTCTGTTTGAGGCAAAGAAAATCAACTGGAAGAAGTTTCTGAGACTAGTAACAAGATCTGGAACATCCATACCACTTGATAATCCATTTCCAATACACTACATGGGCAACAGATTTATCTTGAAACAGTAAATGATTGTTTCCCATTTTTTATCAAGTAGACAATAACAAGAGCTACTATTGCAATGTATATCTTCTAAAAAGAATGGGATTTCCTCTTTTTTCTTTTCTTTTCTTTTTTTTTTTTAGGTTACTAGGGTTTTTCAATGCTGAGAATTTAATACTTATCTATGGTCTAATTACATTGATTTCACCACTAATATCTTTTGTTCAGTTTACTCATTCCCTTTTGTTCTTCGTTTCTGGTAATCACTAATTGATCTACTTGCCTAAATGTTTATTTTTGTTTTATTTAGTTTAATCACTTGTTTGATTTCTCTAACATTTATGAATGAGATCATAGTGTTTATCTTTTCCATTTCACTTATTTCACTAAACATATAATATCTAGGGTCATCAGTATTGTTGCAAATGTCAGTGCTTCATCTATGTAGTATTTCACTATGTCTGTATGCCTCCTTTTTTTTCAAGCAAAGGGTATAGCATGTTAATAAATTGAAGACATTATTGAAAATATATCAATTTTCTGGTTTGATTAATGGATTCAATACAATTGCAATGAAAGTACAACACTGCCTTAGAAATTGTTAAGATGATTCTAAGATCATCCATCCTAAATCAGACTTTCATTCTAAGCAATGTTTTCACTAACTTTAAATATCTGGCATAAAGATATGACGTGTCACCAAGTCCCTTGTCTTCATCTCTGTCTAGTAGTGGTAGATGGCCATGAAGCATACCCACTGTATTATCTATTTCAGTGAGAATACTGTGAGCCCCAAATCAAATGCCTTTTTTTCCTCAAAGTCCCAAAAATACTGCATCCCTTCCACCCCCCCATAAATTAGCAGTATTTAACAGGAGACTTGCCCACATTCTATAGATTACTTTAAGGAAAAGCTCTGTCATCCGTAATGCATTTGGGCTTCTTTCTAGTTGAAGATTTATATATTTTTTATTGATGTGTTATGAATATTGACACAGGAGATATTCATCGTTTATTGAAGGCTTGTTTACATAAAAGATCTTCACAGGCTACCCCCTAAGTCTAGGGGTCCTAAACCAGTGTCAGGGAGCTGTCTGGGTATTTTTTCCCACGTATTGCACTGCCATTCTACCAACAATAGAGGCCCATTAACGTTTGGCCCTTCAAGTTACTGCAGCCCAAGCCTCAGTGGCAGGACGTCTGCCCAATATGTAAAATACCGGAATGAATGGACTCCTTGGAAACAATGATAACAAGACCTGGCTGAGCTAACTGTGACAGCATGTGGTAATTTTCCAGCCCGCTGGCCCTGTAAAGGAAACTGGAACACAAAGCGGAGACTGCGGGGCGGGCCGGCCTGAATAGCTGCAAACAAGTGCAGAATATCTGATGATGTCATACGCACAGTTTGACAGATGGGGCTGGACAATTTTTCTCCTTCAAATGCGTTCTTAACTATTTGTATTCCATCGGCTTCTCACTTGGAAAGTTCAATCCTGTAATCACCTGCCTGAAAGACTAAACAAACCTTAACTGCCATGTGCTTGATTCAAGTACCACTAGTTTTATGAAGAAAAATGATATCCATTATTAGCGGCTGAATGCTGAGGGGAGCAGTGGGGGAGAGGGTGCTGCTGTGGATTAATGCATCATCTCTGCTTTCAGCTGTGGGCCAGGTTTTGAGAGTAGCTCTGACTGAATCCTGCCATACACTTTGAATAGCATAATGAAGTATTGTTATTGCCTCAGTCTAGTCATTACATCAGGGAAACAGACATCTAAAGTTATCAAAACTGATTACTAGCTGAGCTTTTGTGTCTATAAAATAAATGCGTTAAAAGAAGGCTTTTTTTTTTTTTTCAGTCTTATGGGTGTTTTCTCAAGGTTGGATGTTTTAGTGTTTATACATTTGTGTCACTATATTGAAGGTAGTGCTGGGATATAGGTAGTGTATTCCTTCACAGTGTTGTGTAGATCTGATGTGTATGTGTCTGTGTGTGTTTAAGTTGGTGCATGGAAGACAGAGAAAATGAAGATTGACAACATTTATAAAAATGAGACACAACTCAATTAAAATTCACCGAAAATAGTAAATGAACCAGCATACTCAGTTTAATTGCAACGACACAAGACTGTCTTTTTCCTCCCTTCAAACAAGTAGTTGCTTTGGATCTCACATGCCTTCGCCATTTTATTCATGTAGTTCTTTTTATTTACTTCTCAAGGAATTTATGTAAATATATGTAAGCTACAGAATGGATCTCAGATACAGCTTTATTCTTTAATCTTTTCATCAAACAGCTAACCAAAGTGGAATAGTCAAAGGATTCTGTTTATGGAGAAGTGATATCTATCCCAGAGAAAAGCATGGCACACTGCCTAGCCTAAAGAAACAAAAATAATAGCAATAGAATGATAATAAAAATGAATGATTAGGATTTACAAAATACCTTTCAACTAGGAAAGTACCACACACTAAACTACTTTCTACCAAGCCTTCCAAATTGTAGAAACTTTACAGAAGTCATTATGATAATATGGCACTAGGTTAAATTTAATTTTCTTTCTTTACCTAACCTAGTTACGGTGGTGAAGGAGAAAATAGGGAATTTTCCCCTCAACATAAAAGACCCAAAACAACTCTGCCTAAACTCCACCCTTAACTTCTAAATGTGAAGGAAAAAATATTCATGATATCCTCTACCATTACCTAAACTCAAATGGATCATACTTGTCATCTTTCATTCACTTGTTCAGTAATGACAGTCTACTATCTTCTTGTTCCTGGACTATCAAATACTCCAACTGGGATTGTGCTAATTCTTTAAGTCAGTATGAGAGAATATGCTTGCACAGTGCACATTTGCACAAGTAGTGCTGTGGGTCATCCCATGCACAGTCTATTCCTTGGTCAGACTTAAGTTTGGTGACCTAAATGACAATACTAAATGAGAAGTTCCTAATAGGACACATGGTTTATGAAGAGGATTTTTTCTCTGTTTTTCCAACATGTCCCACCAACTAGAGCCAAAGGCATCCCTCTACATGTTTACAGCAGATGGAACTCACCATGTGTTACAAAAAGCCAAATTGATTTATTAGTAGCTGTGATGCTTACATCTCTACAGGAGACTGAGAAGGTGAGAGAAACGAAAAAAAAAGGTGAGGATACATAGTAAGAGCTTTCCACTATCACAAGTCATAATCCAAAGCTTTTCACAATCTGTTCTTTGAGATCTATGTCAATGACCTGAGTAGGGGGTCTCTTGTAAGCTGGGAATCATAGTCAAGTTTAGTTGAGGAATGGTGTAATACTGGGTAGAAAGAAACCCCACATCCCCATCGTTAACAGAGTTAAAAACATGTTAACACATTGGCTTTCTCAAAGTCCTCAGTTAAATAAAAAGCCAAACTATTGAACTCAATTAACCAGTAACATCAACTAGAATGACAACCATGATAATATTTTATAATGACTATGACATGGAGGGATTTTGGAATGAAACTGATAGATGAGTTTCCACACAAATTTTACAGTACAGTTTGCAAAAATATCAGTAAAGATGATGGCTTTTTAAGTCACACCAAGGATCATCCAGTCCAATATATCAGAGTCATCCAATGAAAGGATACAGTCTCATTCATAAGGAATTTATTTCTGCAAATATGACTAATTCCTTAACTGTAAACTATAAGTTAGGCAATAATTAAAAATTTATTGACTCTGCTGAGAATTCAGATTTATCTTCACTTTTTTGGTGGAACAAGAATTGTAAATATATTAGCCACCTCGTAAAACCATGCTTTATGTTTATCTGGAACAATCAGCTCAATTAAATTAATATTTATTAATAATTTATAAATATTATAAATGGTGAATGGTACTATATAATAGTAACCAGAAATACAAAGATGGGCAAGGCATTTTCACTTAACAACCATTTTAGGAAGGTAGATATAAACATAAGTGTCCACACTGATCATGGAGTAAGGAGTGTGATGTGAAAAAGTACAATATGATATATATATAAATGTTCATATATATATGAAATACCCCTTAGGGAGAATGTTGGGGTTAAGGGACATATACATATGTTCTCATGTTTGCTATAGAAATGTTACATAATGATCTTTTAGCTTTCTCAAATTGTTACCCACTCTTAAAGTCTTCTTCTTTCTAGATGGACCCTGAAACTGGTTTTTTAGTATGACTTCCTTCAGAGAACACCCTTTAAAACATGTTATCACTTCAGAGATTCTTTGTACTTTTCATTAAGCATGTTTAGTTAAAAATGAACTTGGTGTGTAAAAACAACAAAGAAAGCTCAGCCAGATCAGAGTCTAAAGTAGTATGGGTCAAATCTCTTTGTTAAAAAATCCATAATTAAAATCAATTCTTTATGTTCATTGCTCCTGTAGAGCAGTTCAAAAAAGGGTTCAATTAGAAAAAACGGATTTGAAGATAAGGGCCAGGGACTGGCAGTTCTGATTGATCATTCAGCAAAAGCATTGGGTGGGGAGCTATAATCCATCAAATACCAAATTCTGCTGCTAACTGTTCATATAGGATGTCAATAACTGTTTATGTCATATTTCAAGCTGGAATTGCTGTACATGGTATTGGGTATAGCCAACCTGTTTTGTCATTTTCTAGGTATGATGTTTGAAAAATAACTGATCTTTTCTGTACCTTGTGTTTCACTAGTAGAAGAAAAATCGTATCTATGTTAGAGAGCTGTTAACAACTAGAATAAAATGAATCTAATAATCTCTCTCTCTCTCTCTCTCTCTCTCTCTCTCTCTATATATATATATATATATATATATATAAAATGTGTTGTTCTAACCAACAACAAAAATAGGAAACTTAAAGGTTTCTTTTCCTTAGGTGTAAAATGGCAAATTTGTAATATTTCTTAAGTCTGAAATAATGTCTTTATAAAACAAAAGTCTTTAGTTAGATATTTATTTTTTAAAGGAAAACAAACTTGAAGTAGCAGGGATTACAGAAAGAGAGAAACATAAGTGTCTTGGTGCTTAGCTCCAGTTCTGATCTGTATAAATGTACTGACCCTCAGAACTTTTCTGGAGTCATGCATAGGAAGAGACTATAAAGGCTTAACACATTATTTAGTACTTTGCAAACTTCATAGTATGACATCGTCAGTTATAACTATTTTGAAATACTTTGAAACCTTTATTTTCACTGTCAATATGCTCAAAATCCCTCAGCTTCTCCAGAAGTATTTGGGTGCTTTTATTGCCAGAACAATTAATGCCAAAAATCAATAAGAACAATTTTTTAAATATTTTATTCAAAATAATTGCTTGAATTTTTAAAAAATGCAAAATATTGTGGATTTCTTCTTTGAATGATTTGTTTACAAGAAATCCTTTATACTTACTATATTAAATAAGTATAGGCAAAGTCTGCTTTCTAAGTGTACACACCAATGTCATGTCTGTTCACATCTGTCTCTCAGACTAATTGTGCTGAAAGAGATTCTGTATTAATTTAGGATGTTTAGCTAAAAATAATCTTGAAATCAAGTTACCAATATTTATTAAGTTTTTTTCTGAAAGAAAAGCATTTGCATAGGTGCTGCAGTAAATACAAAATGAGTAACATTAAGTCACCAACCTCAAAAAAGTGGCACAAATGGTAAGGTACACAATGGTATACGAAAAAAGAAAAACAGTAAGGTAAATAAATGAGTATTGCTGATGATCAGATAAAGGATCTGAGAGAAATAAAAGCAAAGTTTTATGGGAAAAAGGAAAATATACATTTTGTCATGAGAGTAATCTCATTTGCTATTAGACCTGCCACTAATTTGCAAACTAAGTGTCTGAGAAGACTATAATTACAATACAGAGTGATCCACTAAAAGAAATTCCCTTTAATATTATGTCAATGGTATTACAATAAAGAATACAGAGTTCAAGTGCCTATAGATTTGAAAGACACAAAAGATTTTTTCCCAAGGGTTTGTTCTTTTTTAAATGGGTCACCATATCAAATAGGATGACAGTATTTTTTAAAATACAGTAAATTTGAAAGGACAATACAATACTGTTGGGTGAAAATGATCTGTCTCCATTTGTGTTGTGGCTACTATGTGAAGTGCGATGCATGCCAGTGCCTTCCAGCATTTCTGCAATTGCTTTAGCTCTTTCCAACATCAGGGTACCCCAGGCTGTGCAGACCTCCAGGTTACGTTATAGGGAGCTCCCAAAGAGGCCTCTTTCTAGAGACCTTTCTTCAGAGTCCCACAGCTGTCTTTGTAGGATCAGGTCCCTCACCTCGACTCTTCTGTCCCCCCCACACACACTCTCAGTCTGGGGCTGGGTACCATTAGCACTGGAACAGTAATTTCACTAAATTGTACCTCAGTGGTCCCCTATTACGAAAGGAAGTGTGAATGCTGCCAAAACCCTTTCCTAACTGGCAATGGAATCACAGGTCATAAAACATCTTTAGCAAAAAGCATAAATTATTAGGCTCACTATAAAAGAGAGCTGACAGATGAAACAAGCATTTCCATGAGTGAACAATACAGCTTCAATTCAAAGACTGCTGATTGGGTGCTCAGCCTCCCAGCATAAACAGCTATTCAAATTTTAAACTGTAACCAAGTGAATAAAGAGAAGGAATGCCACTGCCACCTCGGCTTCTTCAGAATAATTCAACAAGGAATGTGATATAAATAAAATGTCAACCTATAGGTTGAGTATTTCTTCTTCCCAAGGGTGCTTCACAGTCCATTAAACAGAAGGCCAGTGTTTTCATATACAGGCACCTTTGAAAACCTAGAGTGCCAGTTCCCCAGGCTGTCCCAACGTCTTGCCTGGAGATGGTCACTGAGCACATCAGCTCAGTCTCCTCCTCCCCTGTCTGTCTGAGTGTACACAGCCTCCCCTTTGTAAGATGCTATCTGTATTCATGGGGCGAGGCTGTTGGGGATGAAGTCACAAACATGTAATTATAAACCTCCTAGCAATGCAAAGCATTCTGCCCATGAGAAAAGTAGACACTGTCAGCTTCTTGCTGAGAGACCACAAAAGAAGAGCACCTCCCTGAGATAAGACTATATGGAGTTAACTAAATGAAAAGCATTAATCTCTTTTGCCAAAGGATGCATATCCCAGATGTTTAACGCCTCTTAGCATTTCTCTGGAGAATGTTATAAAAACCTAAGACCATCTTCCATCTTGGGTTTTATCTTCATTTCTGGTACAGAAAGAAGTGTGAAGTCGTTAGTATCAGTCAAAGGGAGTACAAGACTGCTTTGTGCTTGCTGAGACTATTTTACTACTTTACCTATAAGGCACAGTTTTTAAGAATACCAAAACATTGAACACTGCCGTGTCAGGCTTAAAATGTATCTTTTAACACTTTTACACTGCTGGTGGGAATGCAAACTGGTCCAAACTCTATGGAAGGCTGTGAGAACCTTCAAGCTACTAAAAATGAAATACCTTTTGATCCAGTGGTTTCTTCTGGGAACCTACCCAAAGGACACAAAAGCACTAATTGCAAAGGAAACTTGCACAACTATGTTTGCTGCAGCATCATTTACAAGAGCCAGGATATGGAAATAGCCCAAATGTCCTAAAACAGACTAATGGATCAAAACGTTGTGGTATATTTACACAACAGACTATTATTGAGCAATCAAAAAAGACAAACATATGTCATCCACGGCAGCATGGATGAAGCTGGAAGACATTATACTGGCTGAAATTAATCGGAAGGAAAAAGACATATACCAGATGGTTTCACTTATATGTGGAATATAGAGAAATCAAACAGAAGGATGAGAAATATTAAAAGCTAACAAGTTGACTATAGAAACAAAATATCCAGCAAAGAAGAGAGAAGGAGAAGGATGAGATGGAAGAAAGGAACATGAGGAAATATGGTGGTGGGTCACAGGTGATATGGTGATTAGAGAAATATGTGTACCACAATGTAAAAAAGTAATTATTTAAAAAAGAAACAGGGATAAAGATTGATAAAAGAGAACACACCACAGCTAAGTTAACTGTGAACCTTAATGAATAAAACAATACTTAATATATGCATTTTAAAACACTGAAAATAAATAAGAAAATAAAATGTGTCCTTTGAGTTTCAGAAGATTGGCAGACACACTTTATGCTTAAGCACAAAGGAGGTGAACTCTAGTTTCTTCTGTACCTTCTGACAGCTCTACATAGAAAGCCCCCTGTCAACAGCTGCTTGTCTGAACTAAGTTTTAAGTAGTTGCTGTACCTCTGTTAGTAATGATAATGCCCACCTGGAGAATCCCAGGTCAGCAGAGAATTGATTGTTCTTAACACTCTAGATCACACAAATAGTTCCATGTCCATTGAAGGTCTGTTCAGAGGAAGTTAAATTGTAACATATAATTTTTCATGCTGGTATGTTTGTATCAGATTATAATTGTGAAAAAATATACTGGCGGCCCATTGATTGAAATTATAAAACAAATGTGCTTTCTGTGTCAAAGCACTGCTTTCTGACTTACTTGCCTCCTGGATTATGATGTTGAATTTATTTTTAGATGCTAAGGAGGTGGTCAATTATTTACAAATAAATAAGGGTTTCTACTGCTGGTAACTACTCTAAAAAAATGCCGTAAGTGGAGATGAGTGACTTTAAGAGGGAGAAAATTGCACAGTTGTCAATTAAGTATCCCTCTGACAACCTCTAACCTCAGATTAAATTCTCATTCCTTTAGTGTGCTGCCCATAACTATAGTTTAGATAAGGGTTTATGTGACCTAGGTGATTTTTACGAAAGAATTGCTAATGACCACCATCCAGCTACTATAGGGAAATCACAGTGCAAGATGATCTTTTTTTATTGAAAATACTTCTGTCTGCCAAGTGGCACTTCAGATATGGCTGTGTGATAATACCATGAAGAATCTAAGATCTCACGCAACTTGCCACTCACTGGAATGTAATAAACCTCTATCTTGTTATTAGGTTGTTGGCATGTGATTATTTGATGACAAAGTATTATCAATTTATACTACTGTATTCCAAAGAATTCAAGTTGAATTCTTAGTTTCTTGTACTTAGTCTCCTGTACTCCAATTCAGTGATTTTGTTGTTAAACTACAGTATCTGGAAGGAAACATTCTTTCCTTACCCGATACGAGTGTGCCTGATTAAATTTCTTTCTGACCTAATATACCTGAGTGAAGCATGCATATACAAGTCCTGATTGTAATATGTGATTGGGATCTCAATGTACTAACTTCCTCGTGGGTAGAGAGATTTAGCTTCTGATTCAAGTCAATCATCTACAATTATGCTATGATTTATTGGGTGAAATTACAATTAAAGGGGGAAGGGATAGGAACCGCTAAAGTGAGATTTGCAAACCAGTTTGCAAAAAATCTCAGACTGTACTTCCCTTGCACAGCAGTTAAAGGCAAGTGGAGGGCTGCTGCAGGCAAAGCTTCACAGAGCTGTTGCTGAAATTGGAGGTCTTGGTGACCCCACAGTCATGGAAACCAAAGCATCTCAGCTCCTATTTTTATACTGCTTTCAGAGATGTATTATCAGGGCCACCTGTTAGTTTTCATTTGGACTTGGCCTCAGGCATACCTTGTGTTTTATCTATCCTTGTCTCTCAGGTCTGTCTACCAATCTCTTTGTAAACAAGTCCCTGCTTTAATCCATAACACCAGTCATTTCATTTTTACTACCTCCATTTTCTGATTAGGTAGAATCATTTTACTATTAATACCTATACTGATGATCCAAACTTTTCAAAGCAGACAAGTACATCCTCAATCAGTATTTTCTTCCCACTGATCTTCTTAGTAAGGCAATTATGAGGTGAATTCTGTAACTAGATGGAACCCTAATGCTAAAAAACTCAATAAAAAAACAATACCTTTCCAATCTGTGACTCCTCAGCAATAGATCTTAAAACATGTCTACTCAAGATAGAAGCTAGTCCATGATATTCTGAACTTCTTTTTTTACCAGAGGGACTACTTAACCATTATCTGTAAGTCTTTTTCTCTTAATTAATGATTCTTGACTAGATGAACATTTGAAAATTCAAGAAGAGTTTTAAAAATCTTTATACCCAAAGCACTAAACTCTGAACCTCCATGCATTCCAACAGCAGTTTCAGGAACCTCCCGTATTTGAAGCTAACCTTGGACAATGGGTTTCTGGGTGTAATTTACTACAAAGCAGTTGAGGAGATTATAACATCAGTTCAGGCCTTTCTCTTAAATTGACACCCTGGGTGTCAGTAGGTGCACAATGTCATCTAACATCCTTAAACTACCACCTTCCAAACCCAGAATACACAGGCAAGAAAAAACACACTCTAGTCAGAAGAGAAAACCAACATGCTTTTTGGTAAACCAGTTACATTTTCAGGTCCACAAATATAAATGTGTTGCATTAGCAAGAAGAATATTGACCTTTTCAAAAGGCAGTACGACATAAAATTGTTGCTTTTCTACTGAGGCTAGAAAGACATCTGGATAACTGCTAGTGCCATTCCCGATACAATCAGGTTAAAAGTCTGGGTCTCATACACACACCAAGGAGATGTTGATGAAGGACAATGTCTTACCATCAGAATCCATATCTGAAGTGATTGATATGAAAGTCAGGATAGTGATTACTTGTGGGAGGTAAGATTAGCATAAAAACATACAGGGAGGGTGGCTGAAAAAATTCTGACTTTGACCTGGGTTATGGCTTGAGGATTTCACCTGAAATAAGTCATTAAGTTGCACATGTCTTTGGTGTGGTTTTCTGGATCTGTGTTTTATTTTATGATAAAAGGTTTAAAATCAAATAAAAACATATTACTATTTAACCAATGGTTTGTGCCAGTTTTTAATTTAAAATAATTTATCTCACCATAAAAATTAAAAGTGTATGAGTATTAAAAATATCTACAGCTGAATTCATTTTATCTTTTCAAATCTATTTATACATTTGTTATTAACACCTGTTGAAGGATCGAGTTCTCTAAATGTTCCCTCTTTTCCAGACTTCAAGGGACTCAGAGACTGAGTTTGTACTTTCACAATAAAAACTATCTGTGATATTAATGACTTTTATCAGTTACCTATTCAGCCTCCCCTCTTTCAAATGGAAGAATCTAAGCTTTTCAGTCTATTCTTAGGCCCTCAGCCCCTTGAGCACCTTAGTTCTTTCCTAGACATGTAGATTTAGTTGGGAATATAGAACTCTGGAGCAATTTAAGTGGTTTCTCTCAGCTTTATACTTCTTCCCTCATTTTTTTTCCTCCTAAGTAAAACTTAAATTCTAATTATGGAATAATTTGGGTGGCTCTTTTTTATTTCTCTTCACCCCCTTGATTTCTCCTTGCATCTCATTTGTGTCTGTCAGTCAGTTGACATTTTCTGAACATCTAAGTCTGTACTTTGTGAATTTCACCAATTTCTCAGTGTTTCTGACTTCTCAGGGCTTTCTTCTTATTTTACCCTTTTACAGTTCCTTTCTCTCTTCTCTTGGTAAATATGTCTAGCTAACCCTCCTTTCCCTCCCACTGTTTCCTGAAGGAATTAATGAATATCTATATACTCCCTTTGTTAGACTTCCATCCTCATACCTACTTCTCACCCCTGCCACAGCTACATATTTCCTGAAGTAAATTGGATTACTCGCTGCATCCAATTGTCATTGACAGACATTCAAGTTCATATCCCCTCAAGCCTGTTTTAATTTATTAGTTTGAATTTCAACTTTTAGGCTTCTATTTGACATAAAATATATTTAAATTCTTATTGATGATAATAATTCTAATAATTCCTACTAAAAACATATTTTGCTCATAAAGAATGTGTTTTTCTAAATTAAGAAAAAAAATGTACTTATCTTTCTTAACCCTCCAATGAGCTGAAGAGAATGTATAACTAGTCCCATTTTATATATGAAATCACTGAGGTAAAACAACGCATATTTCCCCAGTGGCCAAATAAATCAGGAAGAAAATAAATACCTGATTCCCAGTTATATACTAGATCACAAAGAAAAATTTTTTTTAATTTAAGAAAATTCAGATGAATCCTTTGTGCTCATGACTTACCGCTGTCTTCCTTGAGATGAATACAGTGAGTATTTATTCAAGAAATTCTAAGATAGCTCATGTATATCATGCTAACCCAAGAAGGAAATGTCAAATGACTGTAAATAAGAGAAATGCCTGGAAGAACGTGACCCACAGAAACGATTAATATGAAGTTTGTCCATTGAGATATAAAATTTTAAATGAAAATCTCTGACTTAATGCAACCTGAGGGTGAAGAATCTCTGAATGTGGAACGTGGAAGCAGATAGAGATGAAGCTTCAGATAAGAGGAACACCTCCTATCTCTCTAGCCCCTTCTGGCACACGAGAGGGTGGGCAATAGAAATCCTGTAACCCAGCTTCCTAACCTCTATGGAATGTCCCAAGAGACATATGATCTATTAGTAATGACTGTTGCCCCCAAAGGTAAATTCTCCTGTTATTGTGCATCCCCACATCTTCCCTGCTGCATGTCACGTACACTTTGCTACTTCCTCATTACTTCACTGTAACATTTCCATGCTGGGGTATATAAGTGGCATCTCAGCTTCATTAAAGTGGGACCAGGACATGCTTCCCACGATCCTGGTTCTGTAGGCTAGCCTCAGAGTTAGCTATCAATCTCTTATATCTCAATTTCTTCTTTCCACACAGGACTCCTAGAATCTGGAGAAACTTCCAACATCTGAAACTGTCTTTCCAGAATTAGAGACCTGATTGAATGTTCTCTCACCCTCTTTCTCCTCACACAATACTGCCTCCGCTCAGGAATCTCTGTCACATGAAAGGGAATTACAAATCATTCTTAACTTGATTCATACAGGAGAATTGGGAGGAAATAAAAATGATTCCACAGTCAGGTCACTGACATGACAAGCATGGTAAGTATAACATTGATAGAGGAAGGGAAAACATGAAAATTGTTACAAATAGAAAACTTAACCTTAAATTCCATTTTATATAATCTCGCTATTATAATAATTAGCATATAGACAAGAAGACAATAGAAAAACCTCTAGATATGACCCAAATTGATACTAGATAATGATTTCTTGTTTGCTAGATTAATTCAATGAATTGCCCTTTTTGTTTATTTTTATTCATTAATTCACAACCTCAGTATACAGTTATTTGTTTTTTTTTTTTTACAAGTAATATGATTCTCACCCAGTTGCAACACCTAATCCTACTCAGCTGGAATTTTCTTGAACCCAGACACACTGGTTCATAGCACCGTATTTGTTGTGATTCCTACTGATAAGCATGTCACCCAGCACAATAGATTGTCTTAGTTGTAACTCTTGTTTCCTGGATTTCTTATAACAGTTTTATTACTATTACTATCGTATGTTATTATATACCAATGGAGTTCTTGAAGTCTTATTTCTTGCTCCTTTCAGGAGGAATTTACACCACCTTTAACTTTCTTCTACTACCCTTGAAAACATAATCATACTCTATCTTTACCTAGGAACAAAGGAAATTATAAAGGGCTTACTTCCATTCTGTGGACACGTGTCAGACAAATCAAGATGTCATTCTTCTGAGTTCCTCCATGTCAACTTATGAGACACATTCAGATAGGAAAGCATTTTTCTGAACCTTTCCATAAAATTATGCTCTTTATTGATAAATTTAAAGAAACTAATTGAAAAAGTAGAAATTTTAGGTTAAATGTCCAGGAGACCATAGGATTCCTCTAAGAATCGCAAGACTGTAGTTGCAAGCACATAATAAGGGTATAAAAGAGATCACAATGGTTCATGATCCCTATTAGGCTATTTTACTTAGAACCTAATCACAATCTTGGGAATCTGAAAAAACACTCTTGGTGATAACAATGTACCATAATATCCTTTTAAAATGTCAAATCTTCTCTTTATGAAAGATGGGGAAAAAATAAGATGCAGATTCACTGGGCTTACAATATTATGCAGATATATGTATATGTCGTAAAATGAGGAGAAAGGAAAAAAATAATTACAGAATTATATTTGTGTGCCATTTCATTATTTTTACATTGAGATATCATCTGACTTCTATCCTAGATATAGGTGCTCGTAGATTTTTGCTATGAACATGGAAACCCATTAGTACTGACAGGCTGATCGTATTCTCAAAAGGTCAGGATCTGCTGTAATAGAGCTTTTTCTTCATCATTTGTCATTTTTGTGGGTCTTTTTAACTTTGGTGTCAACATATATGTTCATCACATCTGGGTTCACATCCTTACTTCAAAAGCATGTTTTATTCCTACTACTTCAATGTATGTAATATGAAGGCCTACTTTTGATAACTATAATAATATATAAAGAAAACTAACGATAATATTGAATCAACATACTGATCACTGTTTTCCATTGATGTTTATCTGCAATCTCTACAAATTCAGTAACATAAAGATGGCCAGGTATCAGTCTTTGGTGAGATAAAGGAGAGAAGGTCTCCTTAGTCTCCTTTATTTTGTAGATGGGGTCATATTCCCCACTCTCCAAGTCACAACTTAGAAAATTATGAAGATACTGCCCATAAAAACTGCATGTCTTAAAACAGTAATGTCATAATAAAATCCAAAGGTAAACTTCTAAATGATAGAAACCCCCAAGTTCTCGATTCTAGTAGGAAGATCTAACCCAGATGTTTCTGAATGAAATATTACTGCTATCATGGTGAAATGACAAGTTGCACCTCCAGTATTACATTAATAAAAAGTTCACATACATTATGGAGAATTCTGAAGTAAACAGTCTATTTGCTTGTTTTGATAGTTGCCAGCACAATTATTTGTCTGTATTCCACTCCAGTTCTCATATGTTCCCCAAGGAATAATTGATGATATCTGCTATATATTGTTTCAAGTTGTTATGGGACGAATATTTGTGTTACCAAATATTTATATGTTAAAGTCCTAATTCCAAATGTGCTGATGTCTGGAGGTGGAGTCTTCAGAAGATAATTAGGTCTATAGTAGATTAGGTTAATGCGCTTTTGAAAAAAAGACAGATCTCTTTCTCTCTCTCTCTCTCTCTCTCTCTCTCTCACACACACACACACACACACACACACACACACAGAGCAAAGACCATGTAAGCATGCAGGAAGAAGGTAAATGTCTACCAGCCTGAAAGGAAAAATCACACTAAATACTCTAGCTACTGGCACCACCTTCATCTTGGTACCAACCTCAAAAACCATGTGAATAAGCCTCTGTTGTTTAAGCCGATACGTCTATGGTATTTTGTTGAGCTGACCAAGATACAGGATCTATACTCATTAAAGAAGTATGAACCTGAAATCTTAAATCCCTTGTTGTAAACCAATGTTATCACAATAACATGCTTTGTTTAAGCCATTTACCTAATTTAAAAATATACCAGGAAGATTCATATGAGATTCAGGATTTAAGACCAGAGCTTTCCCCTATTTTGTTTTATCTCATTTTTCAAGTATAATGAATCATTCACAAGATTTTACCTTATTAGGAAAATTGCTACAGGGCATAGCTAACACTAATTAGTTATTTCAGTACCTGGTATAAAACAAAAATCATTGTATAAATCTAAATATTTTACCAGTTTTTAACTTAACCAAAAATGACCTCACCTAAGCTGCTATCAATCTGAAAAGGCAAGTTCTTTCTATTAAAATTAAACTGAAAGCTTAATTTGTACAAAATGCAATTTACTTTGTAAAGTTAATTTTGGATTCTTTTAAAATTTTAATTATTTCTATATTTGCACTCTTTTTTCTTAATATATTATTTTTATGTCCATATTCTGAGGCAATTTTACAAGGACATTATTCTAGAAAATCCCATTGATAATAAAAAGAGAAATTCTTAGAAGTTAACCCCCCTGACAAAAAAGTCACTGAATACCAGGGTTTAAACTCCATCTGATCACTGCTCTCAATAATTTTTTTTCCTTTATCTGCTGTAGACAAACCTAAGTATCAGGGTGCAACATTATAGAACAGAGACACTTAGAGGAAATTCATAGACCACCATCTTATCTGCTCTCCTGGGGAGAAAGCACTGCTCGTCTCACACCTTTCCCTCCAAGGTGTTAGACAAGCTGTAACCTTAAAGTTCCACATCATTTTGATCTCATCATCTCTTCCAGAAATTGGTTTCATTCCCCAGTTGGTCTTACTGTTAAATTTTCTCCACTCTTTCAAATGTCTCTTGTTCAAATTTAAATCCATTATTTCTATTCTTATCTTTGCTAAATAATGAGAGTGGCTTCTTCTCTATGGGGAACTACCTAGGTATGTGTAAAGTGCATTGACATTTTCTGTTTTCTCTCATGCTTATATAGATTATCACAAATTCTGAAGATAAATACCTCATTTTAATTAAAGCCTATACACAGTTTCATTCTTTCCCTGAATTTCCATCCATGTTTGTTTTCCATAATATTTATCTCCTTAGAGAAATGCATAGAGCAACAGGAAAGATGTTTCTCAGATACAGTTTAAAACATACAGCCCATTATCAAAACTACTATCAAAAAACCACCATTGGATGACATGATTGTGAAAATTATAGTAACAGACTACATACAGAGATAATTTACTACTCTACAATTTCTCAATGTTAAATATCCCTAAATTTCTAATTTCTATTTTAAATTACTTTCATTTGATCTAACATTATGTGAAATGTAATGAAATGAGAAGAGTCACTTTCTGTAGTTCCCTCTTCTAGTTGCAGTGATTTTAAAGGACAGAGGTTTTAACTACATTGCTTATGAATTTAGTCAACCAATTAGCACATTTTTATCAAGAATTTATTGGGTACATAATACCAGTAGACATAAAGACAGAAAAACAAAATTAGCATGATTTCCTTTCCATTCCCCTAATCTAGATACAAACTTTAGTGACAGATCTGTCATCCCCTTCTTGATCCTTAAGTTTCTTAAACTTTTTCCCTATAATCAAAACACCACACCATGATACTTATGAGGTTCATTCTGGCAAAAGATAAACAACTTGCTTCTTACCCAACATACACTAAATCTACTACTCTCTGCCCTCACTTTAGGTTGTATCATCAGAACCCCCCCCCCATGCCATTCACTCAATTCAAACCAATCCTTTACTCTTACAACGATCTTTAAAACCAGCCAAATCATAAGCTACCTGAATCATCTTCATCTTCTCAGCTTAGACTCTGCTGACCACTTAGATCTCCTGACATTTGATTCTTCATGAAAACAGCAATAACCTTGAGAGTACATAAGATTTTCCAAGTGATAAACAACCAAAACAAGTTTTAAGGGAATGATTTGTCTGATAAAATACATTAGACACAAGTCATAATGATAGTACTACTTTCCCAACTCATTTTCCTCCATTTCTCATTTGTCCTTTTCCTACATAAATGGATGTATGTATACATAGGTATGTTGATAGGATAAAAAACTCTCTCATTGCAAATTTACTGTATTCCAATACTACGAAATATTAGAAATCTCCAGATCCCCAATGAAAAAAATTTAAAGAAATGGATGTGAAAACCTTTAAAGAAAACATTATAGAACTTTGCCAGGCAGGTAGGTAGATAGGTAGGTAGATAGATATCATATATATTTAGTTCTATACCTATAGATATAAATATCTATAGGTATTTCTGTTAAGACCCAGAAGTGGCATAGAAATACATTTTGACATCTATTGTGATGTCATGGACTTAGTACAGTACAAGAAAAGGACTGATAATGAATTTAAGGAATTAGTCTCTAATTCACACACTATGGACATGTTGCTGTTCAAAGAAAATAAAGCAAAGAGTGCATGGGTATGAGCTACTAAAAACTGTGGAAACTTTTCATTTTGGCAGTAAGTTTCGCCCTAAAATTAAAAAGTGATATGTCAGGGAATGTATATCAACACATTTATTTGAATTGATAAATGAGGTCAGATTTGGCTGACAGAAAATAAGTATAATTTACCTGAATAGTTTGATAAAGACAATTGGCCTTGTCGACTTGACTATATGACAGATATGTTCCATAATTTGAGTGAGTTAAATCTGTAGCTCCAAAGTTTTGATGACAAATTTTTTAAGGTATGTAGTATAGTAAATGCAGTTTACAAAAGAATTACTGTATTGGCAAGGTGTATTGACAGTAACAATACTTTAATGTTCCCAACAGCTTCTGAATATATCAGTTATTTCCAAAAAGTACCTCTAAATGGAAGAAAAATAGATACAATTAACAGTGACTTGATGAGTCTTACCTTTTCATGAGTGAAACTGTTTCATTATGCTCACCAAAATTTCAGAAACAGAATAAATATAAGGGTTATTTTTAAAATTCTTTTACAATTCTTTACTCTCAACAAAATTGAAGATGAACATGTCATCATGACAGATTTTTAAAAATAGTTTTTGGTAATTTATTGCAGTGGTTTTTGGATTCCAACTCAGAATCAATTCAAACAATTGTGAAGGGTAATTACTAAAGATAAAGAAATCTTTTCCATTCCTATTCAGGCTTTCCAATTCATTTCATACTCTTGACCATAATGGATTCAAATTGATATTAAGCCATTTTTATTCTAATTGCTGCCAATATTTTAAGATGCATTTCTAATAAAATTTACTTCTACTATTTGATCACTTTATATAAAATTTATAATATATTTATATATTTTTCAGTGTGCTAATAAAAATCTTACATTAACTTGATCTTGAAGTAAAATTTTTAAAAATTTAGAACAAATAATCTTAAATATGTCATTTAACTCTCTTCAGTATATCTTCTTAGAAATCTGATGAAAGTTTTATTGAGGTAACTTTTTTTATGGCACATTATTTTTTTTGGAACAGCATTTAACATTTTTTTATTACTTGTGATTTTTGATAAATTAGTAATGATGTTTTGCATTTAGAAATTTGGGTATTCTTTTGTCTTCCTTTCCAGGTTTAGGAAGTTCTCGACTACTATTTCTCTGAGTGGGGTGTCTGCTTCCTTCTCTCTCTTCACCATATAGAATATACATTATCGTTTTGTTTCCTTTCTTGTAGTCTGACATTTCTCATCAAGTGTCTTCATTTTTTTCTTAAACCCTGGGAATTTTAAATTCTCTGTCTTCTACCACTGTCTTCAATTTCCAAAATTCTTTCTTCTCTCCCCTTAAGAGTGCTTGATACACCTTCCAACTTTGTCCTCATTTCAGTGTCTCTTTTGGTGTATATTTTTTAATATTATAATCTCTTCAGACAAGATTTATTTGTTCCTGGATTTCTTTCCTAAAATTGGTGACCAGTTTTTCTGTGTTTAATTGAACTTCTAGACCTTTATAGTTTTTTTGCTGTTGTTATGCTAGAATTTTTAATCTGTTAGGTCCCGAAATTATGTGCCCTTTCTATAAGGCTCTAAATTTCTATTCTTCTCTTTCAGCTTTTTTTATCTTCTATTCAGATGCTCCTTCTGTTGCCGGTGTAGGGGACTACCCCTTTTAACTTTTGTCAATGTGGGTTCTCCCACCTATGCGCAAGCAGTTACTCAGAGATCAAACAGCAATAAGGGTTAACACACAGGTTTATTTACAGTAAGGGGAAAAGCAAACAAAGAGTCTAATAGTCCCCAACCATACAAGTACCCAAAACAAAGGAACCCCACTTTTGCTCCTCCGGGAACTGCGTAGGGTTTACCTCAGTCTGAAATTGCCAAGTTATGTCCTTGTCCTTTGGTCCTCTGTCACTCCCAACACGAGGTTCAGCTCAGGTCTCTCAGGATTGCACAGTGGCTCAGCACTTCATCAGGGTCACCTCTCCTTCACCTTCACAAGCTCCCCACCCTTCAGGCCAATGCTGGGAGAGCCCCAGAAGACTCACTACTGGGTACTTTTCCTCCAGGCGCCAATACCTCCATCCAAGCTCTCTGAACTTGCCTCCTCTCACCTCCTTCCCAAAAGTTCATGAAAGTTAGTGTCCAAAGTCTGAGCTCCTTTCTTTTTATATCTTTCTTTTTTTCTCCTAAAAAGCCACAGGCTCCTATTGCCCTCTACACACCCTCTTGGTGATACATTCTCTCCTCTAAGGGTACACACCTGGAATTTGCAACAAAGTAAAAATACCCTTTCTGTTTAGGCCTCTTTTACCTCTTTGTTTTTCAGACACAGTTAATGCAATGCCTAAATTTTATAAACAAATACACTGACCATATTGAGGTCATGGCTTCCTATCTAAGCATGTGTTACCTATTTGCTTTTCCTCTTGGGGTATTGTGATTTTAATTTTGTTATTTTATCTTCTTTATTTAACTTAGTGGCAGCTAAAGAAGTGCAGATTTTGGAGTCCAAAGATTCAATACCAGTCTTGGTTGGTGGGAAAGGAGAGTTAATCTAGGCAGAGACTTTCATTGCCTCTCTCTCCCTTGCTCTGTAAAGTCTGTTTACTGCCTCACAGCACTCAAAATCCCAGGCCCTGCCGCTTCGCTTCACTGCAGGTGACATAGTACATAGCAAATCTCTATCACCAGATCTCCCAGCAAGGGCTCCATTGCCTATTCTGCTCTTTGCAGACTCCCACAACTGCACCATCAGTCTCAGTATCCACGTACAGCTAGAGCCATATTGCCTCCTTGTCCGGCAAATGAGTTTTCAGGGTTTTTGCCCTTCTGCCATTAGCCTCAATGACCAGCACCTGTGGTATTGCTCCTGCTCCATGATTGTACATTCCTGAACCCTGTAGTTGTGTGTATGTGTGAGTACACTTGGGCCTAGAAGGAGGAGCTAAAAGGGCAGCATCCCCCTGGGGAGAATGAGGAGACAAAACACAAGGTGGGGAGGGAGGAGAGAATGCCAGAAAGCCCAGAAGAAGAGCATTGAGATTCAGGGGGTTGGATCATGCCCCTGCCTCCTGGTCCCCGTAGCCCCCGTAGCCCTGCTGCCTAGCCTTCCTGCTTGCCATACAATTGGCCCAGCCTACCTGCCTGTAAGCCTGTGTACCTGGTTCCCTGAGAGAGAATTAACAGCTGTAAAATACACCAAAGGCTCCAAAATTCTTTTTTAACTGTAAGAACCAAGAAAGAACCTATCCAGATCGACCTGGTAAGTTGCGAGATAACTCCTCATAGAAAAAAAAAAAAAATTCCCAGGGCTTTCTACATGCTACATAGTCTGGGTCAGTCTCCAGTTTCCCAGCTGTTTGACATGCCCACTGCACTGGCTGCGGTTCCCTTGCCCTCTCCCTGTTCTGTCCCAGCAGCAAGCCTCCCACTTCAGAACTAGATATCCTTGTATCAGTTCACCACTGCTGTTGATAAACCTGTGAAGTTTCTGAAGAGCAAACTGTAATTTTAATTTTTCTATAATTAAAGAAAATATAATAAGAAAAATGTTTATCAGAAACTCCCTATTCTTTGATGTTGTAGATCAAGTTCACTGTAAACTTTTGAAGATACCCATAGCCAGACTAGTTTTATCCTGAATAGATGTTGAAGCTTATCAAATTATTCATCTAGGGTGGGCACAGGCCTTTAATCCCAGCCTGGGAAGGGAGGCCAAGACTAGGAATCGCTTTGAGTCTGCAGGTTCGAGACCCGCCTGGGGCAACATAGTGAGACCTAGTCTGAAAAAAAAAATTATTAATCTATCTCTTTTTCTCTTTTATCCTGTTAATGTGCTAAATCACACTAATTTATTTGCAAACGTTCGAATAATCTTTTTATTGGTCAGATTTATTTGTTTTTATTGGTCAGATTTATTTATGTGATTATGATATATATCCTCTTCATATAGTCCCAGATTCAGTTTGTTATTTTGTTCATGAATGAGATTGGTCTGATATTTGCCTTATAACTGACCTTTTTAAGTTTTGATATTAGGACTATGTAGATTTCATAAATACTTGGCAATGTGGTCACTCTTTTTTGTTGTCTGGAGTACTATGTATAAGATTGGCATTACTTTAAATATTTGGTAAAACTTGCCAATAAGACAATTTGAATTAAAAGTCCTTTTTAGTGAAAGTTTCAGATGTTGATTAAATCTAAGAGCTATAACACAGGAAGAGAAAGCATTAGGTCTGCCAACAGACATATGAAAAAATGTTCAACATTATTTATTATCAAGGAAATGCAAATCAAAACCACAATGAGATACCAGCTCATGCCTATGAGAATGATCCATATTTTTTTAAAAATTGGAAACAACAGATGTGGAGAGGATGTTGTGAAAAGGGAACCTTCTTATACTGCTGGTAAGAATGTAAACTGGTCCAATCACTGTGAAAAACTGTGTGGAGATTCCTCAAAAAATCTGAAAAATGGATCTATTTTACAACCCAGTAATTAAGCTCCTGAGAATCTACCCCCAAAAAACACAAAAGCACTAATTCCAAAGGAAACCTGCATGTCTGTGTTTATTGCAGTGCTATTTACAGCAGCTAAGATGTGGAAATAACCAAAAAGTCCCCAAACAGGTAGATGATGAATGAATCAAAAATATGTGGTATACAATGGAATACCACTCAGCAATCAAAGAGGATAAATTCATGCCATTTGCAACATGGATGGAGCTGAAAGAGATTGTGCTTAGTGATATGTCAGAAGGAAAAAGAAAAATATTGGATGATTTCACTTATATATGGAATATTAAGAAACTGAACAAAGGATCAAGGAAAAAAAAAACAAAACTAACAAGCAGATCATAGATCTGAGGCATACAACATGGAAGGAGAAAGGATGGGGCTCAAAAGAAGGGAGGGAAAAATACAGGCAACTATGGTGATAGATCACAGGTACTATGGCTGTGAAAGAACTGCTGGGGCAACCAACACCTAAGGGGAAAAATCAAATGCTGTACAAAAATGAAGACTGATTGATATCAGTCTTATTAAATTAATAAATTAATTTAATTTAAGAAAACAAAGGCAATAGGCCCGCCACCCAGTCTCTCCTGGGTTAGGAGAGTTGCTAGGAAATTACATCTTAAGAGTTCTCATCACAAGCCAAAAATTACAATCAAGTGAGGTGATGAACATAAATTAATTGTGGTAACTACTTTGCAATATGTACATAAATATCATTTCATTGCTTAAATTAAACTGACATAAAGTTATAAGTCAATTACATCTCAAAAAAATGAAAAGAAAATGTTCAAGTGTCTTGTAGTTATCAGAAAAAGCAAAACTGTTCAATCTTGAAAGTTGAGGAGAGTATGAATATCTTCACACTTACATTCACCCACATTTGACATTCCAAAGAAAGACCTGAGATGAATAAAATGCTTGTGTCAACAGTTGGCTATGGGAAACACTTAATCTTTTGATGGTATATCTCAGTCAGAATTCAGAATTCAGTCAGAATTCAATGAGTCAGAATTCAGCATTTATTTCCCATTGAGTTATCATGTTATTGTCATGCCCTTCAATATGTAATTCAGGACATTTGCTGTGCTCTCAATGTTTTCTTCTTTCCTTGATCATTGAAAACTGAGCAACTTATATTAACAGTGACATTGAGAGTAAATTTTTTGTTCTTCTATGCAAAAAGTGGGGAGATCTCCTCCCAAACGTGTGCTATAAAATCCTTCTAAAACTCAGTGTTTCTCAAGTAAATCTTAATGAATATTTTTGGCAAGGATATTTTTCAATGAAATCATAAAGAATTCCTTGTATTTCTATTTTTTAATTCCTCTTATTAAGCCTCTTGGATTATAATATGGACAAAATTTTGAATAAAATTGTAGCCTTCCTACAGCCCTTAAGACACCCTGAACAATTCTAATCATTCATGGGAATCCTGCCATTGTTTTAGGGGTGTCTTTACACTGTGGGAATTTTTTTAATAGAATTTTCTTTATTTGAGGTAGAATTAAGTGTAACAAATGATCAATTTGATCAGTTGAACTTGATTTGGCTTAATTTCATGTCATAATATTAAATGATAGAAAGATATGATTCTAACATTTTTAGAACAAGCATAACTGCTAGCAATTGTAAAGCAAATATCTAATGACATACATTATATGCTTTATAATTTTATCACTGCCATAGTCAAAATCACTGTTTCTATTCTGTAAGATTTATAGGTTTTTAGTCTAGAAGTACTAGACTTAAGATTGAATTTGAACATTCCTGGCTTTTTCCAGTCAAAATGCAACCTTACAGCTTGATATAATGTTATAATATATGCTATCACCAATTTGTAAAAGTTTTGTTTATAAGTGGGAGAATATCCAAGGATGTGGTGTTTTGGCTAATACTTAAATGAAAAGAAGCCAGCTCAGCTATTTCCAATTAAATGTTCTTTTTTTCGTTTTTTCATTAATTTCACCCTCCAACAAATTACCAGTGCTCATAAGTCTTTTGTCTCTCTCCCCCACTCTTCCCTCTCTCCCCCTGACCCCTCAGGTAACCATCAAATTTGTTTTTCTGAGTCCAAGATTTATTGCTACTATTTTTTTGCATACAAGTGTTTTCTGGATATTTTACAAATGAGTGAAACCATCTGATATATCTTTCACTTTTTGACTTATTTCATTCAACATATATTCTAAAATGTCTTAGCACATGGAAAATCAATGTGCTTTCTAAATGACAGATAACTTATAGTAGAGCATGTCAAGTATTGGGAATCACTGTTTATAACATTAGCACTCATTGTATATTTCTATCACTAGCCAATTGTAGGTGTGATAAGTATGTGAGGATAGAAAGACTGGAAGGGACTAAGTAGTTTGAAATTACTGTCAGCCACCCATCACAATGCATGTCTTCATAGAAGAAGATGATATTTGAGCAGAACTTCTATGCAATCATGGGGAAAAAAATGTGTCATTGTGGAAAATGAAGGACCAGTCATTATAATAGTTAAAAATACATAAAAATATTAAAAGAAATATAAGCAATAAAATTTTTGTTTACTTGTGCAAAATAGTTTCCTTTAATAAAAATCAGGATACTTTTGTAAAGAAATTTTTGTAAAAAATTCAGGAAATTTCAAAGGACATTTGTTGACACTTAAGATGTCGAGGCAGTGTTCTTTAGGGGTGTTTCACTTTTAAATATTTCTAAGGAAATTTATGTGTCCCAAAGGAAAAAAAATTTTTTAGAATACTGTCAAAAATAGTTAAAAATACTGTCAAAAATAGTTTAAAAATTACATCATCACCAAGAGATGAATAAAGAAGCAGAAACAATGACTTAGTCAGGTGATCCCTATGATAGCTACTGTCTGCAAGAATTTCTTAACTGTCAGCCTGATAGAAACAGATTCCATCAAAGGGCACTACGTCCTCTTTCCAGAGCAGGGTCCTAGTGGTATTCCAAATCATTAAATCTAGTGTCTGGATATTTTCAAAGGCAAAAATCATGATATAAAGTATCAGAGTAGAAAAATTGCCAAAGATTAGTCCCTATTATTAGAGAGCATTAAGAAAATCATATTCATATAAGGTGATGATAAAAAAAAACTAGAAAATTTTGAGGGCAGTAAAGAAATGTTACTAAAATTATCCTAGGGAAAATGTCATAGAGTATTATGTGCACATTAGGTCTTTTAAAACATTATAAAGTATATTGATAAAGTTTATAGATTATAGAGATATATGAAGTATATTGATTCCAGCACTTCCTTGTCACCCAGGACAATGACATTTATTCCCCTACCTGCCAGGAGTGGGGCTATTTAGTGTTTACAAGCAAATTTTCTTCTGGAAATTGCCTTTGAAGAAAAAAAGCAAACTGCCCCAAATTTCACTTCATTAAGAGACTGGTTAATATCGGAATGCTAAAGTTTGGCTCTCAAATCGGGGCTGCTCTGAAAGATCATGCCATATCCAAAGTTCCCCAGTTGATCCATGAAAGTCTTTCTTGCCACTGAATTGCACATTTAATCTTTCCTTTTATCCAGTCCTGCTGCCCTTACTCCCTTTTTAAATCTTTTATCCAAAAACATAGACTTCCTAAACACATCTCTGTCTTAGAATCTTTTTCCAGGGAATTTAGTATAAAAGATGCAGTAGTAAGAGTAATTCTTAGGAAATAGACTAAAATGGAGTTTTGGGTCTGGATTACCCATTGACCAATTTAGCAATGAATATTTTGTCATCGTGCTAGGTGGATTCCCCACAGACTCTAGCATAATATCCATTGTAAAAACTTTCGCCAATGGCAAACTGATGGAAGGGAATGCATCAGTGTAGAGAGTATCTCAGGTATTTAACAAGTTAGGAAACTTTGGTAAAGAGACTACAATAAAAGGATAAAGACAAGCATGGCAAATTGTGAAATCCAAGAACTTTCATGGCAGCATATAAAAGACCGCTAATCTTTTGCAGTTAAAGTGCAGGAAAAACTAAGAATCGGGCCCGGGACTTGATTATGAGGTAACATAGCTCCAAAAAAATGTTGAATTTTCAGCCCCACTAGACCTGCTATCCCAAGATCAAGACTCTGGTGAGCAAAGATTAAGACCATGAAACATCTGTGGGCTCATATACCCAAACATTTGGCGTCTTTAGGCTTCTCTGAATCCTCACCTCTGAATGGGTGCAAATAGTCTGTTCATTCCACCCCATTTTCCAGATTACATACAGTTTTTGCTTTGAAAGACAACATGTACCTTCCTTGGAGTCCACCCCTCTTCCTCCTCTAGCTACAAAATGAATTATTTGGGTCATAAAATGAAACAACACAGGCATGTGTTCTGGATCTACTGAGAGAAAAGAAGCAAAACTATCCAGAAGGAGCTACAGGGACTAGAAAACATATACCAATGGAAGCCAGGAGAGTATGACTAGTTCCCATGGTGCTGAATCAAGGGTGTAAAATGTAAATCTGCTTGAGTAGTTGTTTGTTGATATGGAAGCTTTCTCCCATCACACAAGACTTAATGCACAGGTAAGGAACCTGGTAACAGTGTAAACACACTCCTAGATAGTTCTTAGAAATCTAAGAAAAATGCTATGATCCACATTGAGGGAAGTAGAAGTGCCAGAATTATCATAGCAGTTGTAAACAGAAGACTAATAAGCTCAGGGAAATGAGCATTCTAGAGAGAAAACGCTCTAGTAAAAAGCCCAGTCTGTAGACCTGAGTCAGTTTTCAGACCTAAAATCCAATAACTAGAAGAAACTGTGAGTTTCTGAAAGGCCCTTACAACAGCACAGCAAGTATGTAAGACAGACTCTAGCTAAGTGTCCATTGTTACTTGCTCAGATAAACAATGAATTCAAGAAAAAGAAACACCTATACTTTTTAGAAATCTTGGACACAGAATCAAACTAACATTAATAATCAGAGATATACAAAGTATACTGACCATCTGTTAAATTCAAGGTGTATGGAGGTCTGGTAGCAAGTTCAGCTTACATCTGGTCTACTAGCTCAGAGTAGTCATTTCCTTGGTCTCTGATTGTATAACTGGATTTGATATACCAATGTACTTGGTAGACTGTGGACTCTCCATATTTAATCCCTGTTATATAGAGCAAAAACTATTCTAATAGAGAAAAATCTCAGAAACTTCCTTGTCACAACCCAAAGTAATATTTCATCATGATAGTTAGAGGTCAATGGCCTCCTTCATAAACGCAAATAAAACTGAGGTTATGGTCACCCTCACATCCCTATTTAAACCTGTCCTAACCTTAATAAATTCTGCAAAGTCAGATAGAGCCTGTGTATAATATTTGAATACCACAAGCTTAACTACTTTAGCTGCTGTGTCAGATGTAGTATATTTACTACAATCGATTCAAATAACCTCTTCTACAAGTAATGCAGTCTTAAGTCAAATGTGATATTTTTCACTCTATCAGGAAAGAGGATCAGAAGCAATTCATATTCGCATGAGACAGACAATCAGGGCAGTTTTTCCCTAAGGCTTTGCCAACACTGCAAATATTGTTGGAATATAGTTCAAATGGATTACCTGGATAACTTGGACATTTAACAAAACATCATAACGGTTCACTATATTGATAACATCCGTTAATCAGATCAGATGAGCAAGATTTGGTAAGGGGGGAGAACTTGGTAAGACACGTATACTCCAGAAAGTCAGTGATAGGCTTTAAAAAGATTCAGGAATAGCATATGAAAATGAAGTTATAGGGGATCAAGTAATCTGGAACATCATCCTCTCAGAAGTAAAGAACAAATTATCACATCTTGGAATTCCCAACATTACATAAACAATAATGCCATGATGTGTATCTTCAGGCTCTGGAGGTAGTATGCTCCACATATGTGGCTGCTACCTGACCAGTGTAGCAAAAGATATGAAAGGCAGCCAATACTGACTATGCTGAGTACAGGACAGAACACAACAGTTCTGCAACCACACCAAAAACAAGCCATTCTGCCTCTTAGGTTGTGTGACCTGGTATATAGAAACTAGATTTCTATGAAATTAAATTTTCTCAAAATTTGAAGCAGCTTAAAACTAGTAAGATTTTGCAATAATTTAATATAGGTGTGTCAGATAGTCAGCACTGGTTGCTTAGAGCCCACCATCTTTCATGTTTAAAATGAGGCTACTGGGAAGAAAGACATCATTTTCCATGTGAGGACTGATGTGATTGCTAGTTCCCATCTGTTGAGGACAGGGTCTAATAATGGATACAAATAGTCACAAATGAGATTTTTCAGAAGCTTTGAGAAGCCAAAATAATCACTTGAAAAATTAAGGATTTGATTAACTACCTAGCTATTTCCAGTACATAATACTCTAGTCTTCAACTATTAAATCTCCTACGAATCTTCAAGGTCATCTGGTGTAATTCTTTAATTTTACAAATGAGGAAACTGAGGCCAAAAGTAAGGCTAAGGAATTTGCCTTTAATTCAAATTTTCACCAAAGCCTAATTTACATACAATTATATTCCCATAAAACTAAATCTAATCAATTCCATATTTAACAATTAAAAACCAAAATCAATCAAATCTAAAATGCAATCATGTAAAAGAGATTCATATATGAAATCATAAAAAATAGAACAGGTGATTAAACAGAGTCATTTGCCAGGCCATCTCCTTATCTGGAAACACAGTCCACATGTCACATGGTATGAAGTCTTTATTTCTTCTAACAAAATCCTTTACACAAACTCATAATGACACAAAGTTGTTCAAATTTATGTCCCCCCCCCCATTTCTCCTGATTAATTTATAGATGGAACATTATCACTTTTTAATCATTTTATGAGGCTGGTATTTTTATGGCCAGAAAAGACCTCAAGGTTATACTTTGTAGTACAGAACTTGGTCTCTAAGCTCTACAAGTCCAAGCTTGAAGGTCTGATGAGCCAGAGGGAAAAAATAACTTACTCCTCCCAAACCTATATAGAGCTAATGACTGCCATAAAAGTCAGAAATCATTCAAGCAAAGGTTTCTGTTGATCAAATTCTATAGACTCTTTTTAATACTAATTTCTCTTGGCCTCTTCCCTTAAACTTGGGTGTTCCTACTCTTTGACTTAATTAATCACTCCCTTGATTCTCTTTCAGCCTCTCTAACCATTTCTTCTCAGCCTCCTTTATATTACCTCTGCTCAGCCTTTACACATTAGAAACCCAAGGATTTTATCTTTGCCTTTTTTCCTTTTTAAATGCTATAATAGAAATTCTTCATAAAGCATATATGAGCTTGAGCAGGAAAAAATAAATCTTTATATCCGTTAACCTCAAACTCAAATTTAACAGTCTCATTAATTATGAATGTATAGAAAAAGGTATGGCAATATTATGATAATTGTCAGGTGTTTTTAATCATGAATTTTTATATTGCATTAGAGTTGTTTGGGAGATCTCAAAGCAGTATTTATAATCATCACTTATTTCAAAAAGTTAGAAAAATCTGATCACAGAAAAATATAATATGAGGAAATAAAAGAATAAAGAGAGAAAAAAAACATTCATGGAAGTGAAAGAAAGTATGTAACTCTCATTTAAATAAATCAAGAGTGTCAAATGGTGTTGACCTTGAACAATGAATAAGGACTGTCTATACGAGGAAAGGAGGAGCGGTCTTTCCCAGCAGAACAAATGATATCTCAAGGACCCTGAATTGTGAAAGAATGGATAAATGATTCTAGTCCTTAAGCGCCCAGTAGATGAGTGAGTAAAAGAAGGGAAGGGAAAGAGAGAAAGGACAGTGCCAGATGATTAAGCTGAGAAGAAGATTAAGCTGAGGAAAAGTTGAGAAAGGCTCTCTATGCTGTTTGGACCTTTAGGCTTTCTCCTACAGGTAATGATAAACCACCAAAGGTTTTAAGCAGAAGAATTTAAGTATTTTATTTGTATTTTAAAGTAGCAACATTAAACAGTGTCCAGGAAAAACTGGTGGCATGGACAACTAGAGAAAGCTACAAAATGTCAGTCAAGAGATATGAATTGTTGTCTTGGAAAACAAGAACTCACTAAGAATGAGAGTCAGATTGATTTCCTAACTTAATATTGGTGATATCATCAACAGAAAAAGAGGGAAATTTTTCATTCAAAAAAGATGATTGTATACTTTGGGAATAATTACTCAGTTTTATGCAACAAGAAACATGAGTACAGTGGTTTAAAAAAATAAAGTTTATTTCCCTTATTAAACAAGAAATTTAAAGGTGAGCACTACTGAAGCTTGCTCTGTAATTTGATGGTACTTTACCAAAGAGGAAATGCAGCTGGCAAATAGGCATATGAAAAGTGTTCATGATCATTGACCAGTAGGTCAATGCAAGATGAGGTATTACTACAAAGATATTAGAACTGCAAAAATTCAAAAACTGACAAACCAACAACTGAAAAAGATATGGAATAATGGGAACACTCAAACATTGCTGCTGGGAATCCTACTTGGTATGGCCACTATGGAAAATACTTTAACAGTTCCTTATAAAGTCTTACAATGTTAAGCATACACTTATTATATGATCCAGTAACCCCACTCCAAGGTATTTATCCAACAGAAATGAAAGCTTGTATTTACAGAGAGACCTATAGGTGAATGTCAGTCAAAACACTATTCATAGTCATTGAGAGCTGGAAGCAACCGAAATATCCATGAGTTAGTGAACAAACAAGTTTGTGTACATACATACCATAAAATATTATTTAACAATAAAAGGGAACAAATGACGTGAAAGAAGACATGCTGAGTCATTGACATGACTCCTTTTATATGATATTTCTGGAAAGACAAAAGTAAAAGAACTTCATTTATGTGAGTGGTAGCTGCGATTCCATAGGCTTTGACTACATGAAGACCTAAAAGAATTTTACAAGGTGGTAGAAATATACATTGTCCTGATGATGGTGACAGTGATATATCTGTGTATATTTACCAAAATTCAGAGAACTACACACCTTCAAGGGTGAGTTTTACTACAGATAATTACTTATTTTCATTTTTCAGGAAAAATTGAATAGACTTCTCGGACTAAAGTGCAATTAAAAATGAATAAGATGTGGAAGAAGAACTAGAGGATAAAATTTTAATATGAAAAGATTTTTTTAAGATCTGTGACAAATATTCAATGAACTTAGGGATATATTTTCTCTTGATACTGTATAACTATAGATTTTATCTAATATGCTTTAATTTTTCAGAAACCTTTGCTTTCCAACTCAAAACTTTGAGCAATTCCACATTCAAATATGTTCATCTTTATTTCATTATTTAAATCATATTTACACATGACAAGCTGTGTTACTAAATAAATCTGTAATTTATCATTACAGACTTGGATTATACTAAGCCCATCAAAAAATAAAAAAATGAAAAGATTTATAAATCTACTCATATTCTCATATATATTATACTGTCACTTTTTAATTTATATTTTACAATTTGACTTTCAACTAACTAAATTTATTATGGTAAAAATATAGATTGATAGATGATAGAGAGATAGAGAGAGAGAGAGAGAGAGAGAGAGAGAGAGAATACATCACAGGGTTTTGGAAATAGTTGAGAGCTTTATATTATTCTGTTTCTGAGAAATAAAAATCGTTTTATCTATTTTTAAGAATTTCCTGTGTGCATTGCTAATGCTAACCATTCAACTGCTCTAATTATGTCAAAATGGTATCTTGAAAGACAATGGTTTGATTCACTGTGAATTCACAAACAGCATTGACTCAAGAGAACCCCACATCAGACCTTTTCTCCCATTTTCTCATGACAGAATCCCTAGTTCATAAATTCACTTTAGGATACAATCACAAGTAAGTTCAAGGACAACAGTGAGTTTTCTGGGTTAAAATCCACTGGATTTGTGAAGTCATCTTTGCCTGAGTTCTCACCCTAAGACTTTTAAAGGACAGACATGCCTGAGCAACATTAAAAACACTGGGATTTGTTTTCGTGTCAAACTTCTCTCCCATTTATGTACTCCTTTTTGCAGTGTAGGTTTTGTCATGTTTGCCTACACAATTATTTCTCTTCTGCATCTGCCTTACCTTCCTGCACGCCTTGGGTGACTCCCAAATAGAGGTTGCAAATGCACCTCAAGATCCACTCTCTGACCTCCTCTCTACACTGTACATGACTATTTAATTTCCTATTTAAAACAAATTAATCGTTGCATGCTCTAATGAGGCTGCAAAGGATCCCGCTCCAGTCCACAAGCTTGGAAGAGGTTACCCAGAGGTTGTCCAGATTGATGGTTCCAGGGTGGATGACCTGAAAATGAACTTTGACTAAACTTTGCTCTTTGTGCACTTGGTAGTCTGTATTTAGAAAGTGTCAATTGTCTGAAGCAGACAGTTTAAAACTTCAGCCTAAGATTTTGTTTGGAAGTTAGTTTTGGAAGAAAAAAATCTCTTTGGGGGAGAAAAACCTCTGTCAATCTTTTCAATACTAATTTTATCAGTTGTTTTCTGTTTTCCTTTTTTATAATATCCAAGTTGCAGTTCAAAACATAACATATTAGCCCAACGAAAAATGTCTTTTTTTTCCCTTTTTTCTTTCCTCTTTCTCTAGGCACTATACAAGTTAGAGCTGCTTTTTCAACTTGAACCCAATTTACTGTAATGCAATTCATATAACATCCTTCATCTAAGAATTTAGAAAATACACTTACAAATATGAATTGGTTCCCACAACCTGTTGGCCATACATTAAACCATTTACCCACTATTTGCAATTTATCTCTGGTTTAAGATAGCTGCTGCAAGTTCAACTCTGTTATATGAGATTGTAGTCTGCCAAGGTGATTCTCCCTAAACTAACTGGTCATCAAAATGAATGTTTCAGAGCTTTTCCCATTATTATACCAGAACAGAGCTTCAGGGCACTCTGAGGTATATTATTCGGACCTAGTCACCTCTGACAACTAGCCTGGACATTATAAAATACCCTTGAATAACATACAACTACTCTCCAGTTAAAGATAAATAAAACCATAGGATTGTTTTATGTATATTCTTCACTAGTCTTCCTCATAAGTAATCGATTAAATACACTATTCCTATAAAGAACTATAAAATTGATGTTGATAAAGAGATGGGAAAACTGACCTAGGAAAAGGCTTCAATTGTTTTTTTTTGAAACAACAGATTTGGGATAAGAAATCAATATTTCTTACTTTCTGGCCATTCTTTATAGCTTACTTTCTCTAACTTATTTTCTTCTGAAGTGACATAGACAATTCCAACTACCTTCCCTAGAATAACAGTAACTTTAGGTGAAAACAAATGAAGGGAGGAAAAAAACATGAAAGAACCTTAATATACCCCACCTGGAGTATATGAAGATATAAAACTCAGTCTCTCCCCAAAACTCAGTATTATTTCATAATCTAATTGGTAAAAACTGTAGAAATCAGACCATTTCCTTTTCTAGTGAAATTCTTTGGGCTTTAGCTGAATTAGAAACTTTTTTTCAGTCCTTTAGAATGCATCAGAATCACATTGAATTCCAGTTGACTATTGCCTTTTTAAATATTGTCCTCTCTAATGTGCTGTACTAAAAGCCATTCTGTTATGACCAGAAACAATGTGGCTGGAGATTGCTATCCCAATTCCTCTGACACTTCTATAGGACTTTGGGGTTAGAGTCCTTTAGATCAACATGTATCCATTGACTTAGCAGAGAGTCCAGGAAGGTATCTTCCTGAATCATAGTCAGACAGTACATTATCATCCCAAGACTGGTCCTTCGAACAAAATGGAATTTTGTGAGCTTCAGTGTCTTTTGAAATTATATTACACTTGGGTAGATGCAAGGAGAGTGGATAGAAAACTTTGTTAATAATCTGTCCTCTCCACTCTTCCGTTCCCTTCACTTGTTCATTTAAAATGCAGGATCAGGATTAGAAATGTAATTTATAGACAAGTTTAAGAGAAAAGTCTTAGAAGTAGAACTCCAGTGGCAGTGTTTCTTCAATACCCCTTCAGCAATGGGCTGAATAATCCATAATATATTGGCACAATCTTCTTTGCGAGAATAGAGCTTGATTGTTATATCTCAAGCTACGGATAAAAACTGGGATGAATAAAGCGGAAGCAGATCCTTTAATGAACAAAGAGGCTATGAGTTAATGTCAAAAATGAAGGGGACAAAATGAACTAGAAAAAAATAACCATTCTGACTTGAAGAGAGATAATATCTACTAAATAGAATGTCTTTCACAATTTAACATGAGACATCACCAGCTCTTTTGGGGTCATTTTCAATCACACCAGGTGGTACTAACTTGTCTCAGAGGCTAGAAATTGAGACACAGCTATGATCCGGTACTTATCACAGTTTAGAATGCTGGAGGAAATGGTAATGTGATGACCTGTTCTTCCATTCCTCGTAGCTTTCATTCTTTTGCCTTCCTCTTAAGGGCACTTTGATATTAATGATGTTGCTATGAACATCTTTAGTTACTGACTAATCCTTTGGTAGAAATTTCAGGTGTACCTTCACTGCTCCTAAAAACAATGCTATAGACTGAGGGGAAAGAACATTTCACTTTTTGAATGCATTTTGAGAGAAATTTTCAGAATGCCTCCCAATTTAATTTGATGGCAAGACATGCAATCATCCAAACTCCCAAGTTACTCTATAGAGAGAGCTACATATATTCTACAAGCTTCTCCACTGGTCACATGACTATTCTTTTCCATTTAAAACCATTTAGACCACAGAGCCATTAACAATATGAAGGGAAAAAATATTAAGCAGAGGCTGATTCCAATTTCTTCTACTGATCAGGAACACTGATCAGTGTTCCTAAACAGCTCACAATCAAGTGAGAACATAGCCTACTTTAAGATTAAATTCTTCATCAGGAATAATTATTGAATTATTATGAATTATTAATCATGAATTGATTCTCTACTGTTAATTGATTCTATACTCTTACTATATTTTTAATTGATTTGCTGCTGATACAGGAAAAGCATGAAAGACTAAGGCCATCCAAACATTATGGGAATAAAATTGTTTACCCTACAAAGCATATTTCCTTGATTTTTAAATTCACTAACAGATGACTGACATACCAGGAAAATTTGGAAGATTAGATTTATTTTCTCAAAAATAATAACCTATTAACTATTAAGGTGAATAATATATATACAAAGAAAGATTGTTTCACTTTCCATGCTTGTCCACAATCATTTAAAGATGATTTTAATTAAAATTAATTACTGACTCCAAATATTTCATTAATTTGAACATCATAGAAAATATATAAGACCGTATATTCCTCTTTATAAAAGAGTTTTGATTCTAGGGAGCTAATATGATAGGTCTGTGAACCTCTGTATTATTAATATATTCATCCTTCTTTAATTTTCATATGCTAACTCACTTAGGTTTATTTCTTTTTCAGTTTAAAGAAAGCAACTTTCCTTTATGTTATCCTCAATGTGTTAAAGTGTGAAACAAACACATGACAATATGATGCTAGCTATTCATCAGAGTTAGGTAAAAGTCAGAAAGTATTTAACCAAAATTAATAAGAAGGGATGTAATAAACCCAGCTTTCTGTAATTCATTTGAAAATCGGATAATATCATTTAGCAAAAAAGAACAGCCAGGAGAGGGTGATAATATCTTACCTACCTCGTAGGATTGTATGATGATAAATGACTCACTCATGAAATATTTTAAGTCAGCAGTTCATGGAGACTCACAGACTATGTTGAGCAACTGCAACAGATAAAATAGAAAAACTCTACTGGAAATTACAATTGGGCAGACAAAAGTCCAGTATGCTTAATGTATCATCAAGTTAGAATGCCAACCTTCTAACAGCTAAAACAAGTATTGAATAACGTATTAAATACAACTGACCTGGAGTCTATTTAATTCAGTTTCAGTACGAAAAGCTCTTTCTGGGTAAGTATATTGTTACTCTTTTCCAAGGAGCTCTCATGACTGCAGTTAATTCCCACTGATCTCTGCAAGGTTGGTACCATTAGACCCACTATAAAGAGAGGAAATGAAAGCAAAGAGAGATCTTAGAATGATTTGCCCTAGTGCAGAAACACAAAATAAGACTCATTGACTTGGCCTTTGGGGCAATACTTTATCCACTGTGCCAAATTTGCAGCAATTAATTATAAAAATAGTTTGCAGATATACATTAGAATCATCATAATTACCTAAGCTAATGGATGTCTACCTCGTAGACTATCACCAATTTGTAAAACACTCAGCTGCAATTTAGTAGTCTCAATTTAGGTTTTTTTCTTATACCTCAGCCAACATACCAGTTAGGGGATTCCAGCAGTGTCAGAAAGATAATCCCCAACCTTGCAAATCCTGAATGTTTATGGTTAAATTATCTGATAAAGTCCAGACTGCTTACACAATATTTGAGCATTGAGTGTCAATACTAAAGCCAGTATGATGAAGCAGAAATGAAGTGCTGAAAGCAAATTTGGTTGGTAAGGTATGCTTAATTTAGTAATGTCTATAAAGTTGAATACATTGCAGTTCTTAGGATTCTAGTAAAATGGATAATAAATCCCAAATAAGATAATGTTTACATTAAGTGGTTAAGAAGCAAGAATTTTATGGGGAAAAATATTCAACTCAGACAGGTATTTTTTCCCCTAGATTTATTCATTAATGATATGCAGTGACTACGTATTATAGTAGGACTGGGGATAGACACAAAGTGTAGGCACACTCTGCCCTAGCAATAAGAAAAACACATTATTCTCAGATAACGCATCAAGACAGAATGCTTTTAGTGGGACACCTCATAAAAGCACCTTTTGCAAGAGAAAGAGCCAGACAACCAAGGAAGATATTCCTTTTAAAATGTCTTCTTTTTTTTTTTTTGAGAAAGTGCATTTATTTAGTGAAAATGTAGCTGATTGAATTTTATGAGGCAAATAAATTATTTTTCTAAGAACTAATCGTATGAATGGGAGAATTCATTGAGTGGTTTTTAAAAGCACTTGGAGTCTAACTCATGAAATGTCAGGATACAATCTGATTCAAAGTGTTTCTTCACTAATATGCAATGAAACCAAAAATAGTATGAAGTAGAGTTATTTCATTGAGAAAGTTAAAGAAACAACAAAGTGGAAAAAATTAGTAGCAAAGATGCAAAGAAGTGACTTGAAAGTTATAGTTTCCTTCTAATTGCATTTTTTGCTGAAATACTAATAAATTTGAGACATGGTGTTAACATAATGCAAATGTAATGCTCAGCATTCACCAGGAAGACAATTAGAAGCTTAAAAATTAAAAGTTGGAAAAAAGGAAATATTTGAAAATCAGTCTAATAAAATATTTGTATTTGATTCTTGTTCTAGTTTCCCAGGACAGCCACAACTAAGTCCACATACCAAGTGACTTAAGCAATAGAAATGTATTGTGTCTTAGTTCTTGAAGCAAAGTCTGAGGTTAAGGTATGGGCAGGGTTGGTTCCTGCTAAGGGCTATGAGGGAGAAATCTGTTCCATCCTCTTTTCTAACTTCTGGTGGTTTGCTTCAGTCAATGGCATTTCTTGGCTTCTACATCATCCTGATTTCTGCCTTCAACTTCAAATGGCATTCGCTCTGTGTGCTTACTACCTCTAAATTTCTTCTTCTTATCAGAACATTAGTGATATTTAGAATGAGGCTCCCCCTAATGAACTCATTTAGATTGATTACTTTTATAAATATCCTACCTCCAAATAAGGTCACATTCTAGATACTTTCATAAGACTTCAACCTATGAATTTTGAGAAGTTATATCACAAGTTGCAAACTACAAAGCATGAATGAACACTGTACAAGAGTAGAGGCATACTACATTTTCATAGACTAGAAGATTCAACATAATAAAAATGCCAATTGTCCTCATATTGAGCTATAGATGTTACACAATTGCAATCAAAAGTCCACTAGAATTTTTTTTAGAGAGAGACAAATTCATTGTAAAATTTATATAAAAAGCTGAAAGAACTAGAAGAGCCAAAACACTTTTGAAAAGAAAAAATATAAAGGAATCATAATACCCCAATTTTAAGTCTTACCATAAAAATTACCATCATCAAGACTGCATGGTATCAGTAATGAGACAGATATATAGATCAGTAAAAGAGAATAGAGAACACAGAAATAGACTCAGATATTTTCCCATTGATTTTTGATGAAAGATATAAAGGCAATTCAAGAAAGGAAAGATATTCTTTCAATTGTGGTTTTGGAACCCTTGAATATCCTCGTGCAAGCTATGAGTCTGAACTTACAGGACACCTTTCTAAAAAAAAATTAATTGAAAATTTATAAGTATAAAACTTTTAGAAGAAACATAGGAGGAAAATATTTGTGATCACTCATTAGGAAAAATTCTTACATACAATACCAAAAGCTAAATCTATAAAAGAAAAAAATATTGCTAAATAAATTTATCAAAGGTGAAGTTTTTTGTTCTGCAATAAATAGACTTATGAGAAAGAAAAGATAAACCATAGGTTGTAAGAAAAAAATTGTAAATCACATATCTGAAAAAGAACTTATGTCCTGAATGTATTAAAAACTCTGAAGATCTGACCATATTTTTAAATGAGCTAAAATCTCAAGAAAATATTTAACCAAAGAGACTATGTGAAAGATGTTATATATATATATATATTATATAAATATAACATTGTATAATGTTTTCATTTTGTTCTCTCCTTTCTTCATATGTTAATTATAAAAACATTTTATTCTACTAATTTCCTCAAATTCTACATTTATCATTTTGTTTATAGTCAATATTTATTTAAATTTAAAGACAAGTTTAAATTGTATTTGTTTAATCTTTTTACATCTTTGTACATTTTTCCTAGGTTAAATTCCTTCCTGCCATAGTAAATACTTTTTCAATAAGTTGAAAATATGTTTTCTTCTAAGTTCTGCATAGCTAGAAACTTTAGCTGGATATGTACTTCTAAAATAAAGTTTAATTTCTTTTACCATATTGAAGACTTCGCATTAGCTTCTGGCTTCTTATTGCTTTTAAGAAATCTAAAATTTAGCTGTAATTATATGATAGATAATCTTCTTTCCATTGTTACTGTTAAGATTTCTCTCCTGGTGTTTTGGGGTTTTGCATCTTCTCTATGACATACCTAGTTAGGTACGAAGGAACTTCTACCTTCCACACTGATAGTCCCTGTCATAGTGGAAAACTACATCCCATTATCTCTACTCTTTCCTTCTGGAAGATCAAGTATGCAACAGTTATGTTGAAACTTCTCATTTCATCCTCTTTACCGCTTATAATTTCTTTTCTTTTCTTTTTTTTTTTTTGTTGTTGTTGTTTGTTTGTTTTTGAGACTAGGTCTCGCTATTTTTTGCCTGTGGGACTGCAGGCTCTCATTGCGCGGGGTACCACAGATTCAAGCAATCCCCAGCCTCAGCTTCCCAGGTAGCTGGGATTACAGGCGTGCGCCACCACACCCAGCTATTTTTTTGGAACTAGGTCTTGCTACGGGCCCCAGGTGGGGCTCGAACTGTGACCCCTAGCCCCTGCCGCTTCATAGGCTGAAGCTTACAGGCACGAGCCACCGTGCCCAGCTCACCGCTTATAATTTCTAACCTGTAACTGTCTTCTACATTATGGATAATTTCCTTAAACCTGTTAATTTTTCAGTGTGGGGATTTAACTTTCATATTTGCATAGAGCACAGGTCATGATTATATATTCCAAAAAGACCTCTTTTCCCACTCAAAGTCCAGTCTCA
>PVHY01004978.1:67125-87868 GCA_004024945.1 Uropsilus gracilis
TTTTTTTAAATCTCTGTCATCCAATTCATCTCTCCCACCAACATCTGGTATCTGCTGCATCAGCTAATGAACTAAAGACCGAGAGCTATTTTTAGAATCCTGTAAAGTCAGCTGTGAAGTCAGTCAGGGCACACATTTGAAAGTAGGTTGCCAGGACACGACAGTAGGTTGCTTCCTGTGCCCAGGGCACACATTTCAAAATAGCATGTGGTACTCTGTGGTTAAACTGATGAATTTGGCTAGAACCTGAATTTTATTGCTTATTAGCTTACCAGCTGGTTAAGACCCAATCCATATCTCAGTTTCTGCATCAGTAAAATGGACATAATAACAGTACTTCATAAAGTCGTTAATAGAATTGTAAATTAATATCTAAGCAGAACAGCATGTGACACTCAATAAACTCTGTTTATTATATAAAAATGAAACCAAAAAATAAAATGTCAGCTATCTAGTACATTAATTGTATGTGTATAGCACATTTTGCTTTAAAACCCGGTACTCATTTTACAAAAAAAGGATGAAATAGAGCCAAAATTATTTTCATTTATTTAAGATCACTATTTAACAATCTACAACTGAATACTAGAATTCAATGCAGTTTTCATCACTCAACAACACTTCTCCATCCTATACCTTCACCTTGTCACTCACATGTCTCAAATTCTTATAAGCAAAAAATTGTAAATGACAAGTAAAGTGACTACTTCATCTCTCCATTTCCCACTCAGAGAAGCACTCAAGAGTTTCTAGGAAACACACAAATCCCAAGAGAAAATGACATTAAAGGATGAAAGGGGCTTGCTCTAACTTTCCTGGAGCTACCATTTCGACATATTACTTCTTGAATCAGCAGGCAGTAAACCAGGAGTAACTTCCCCAAGAACATGCTGAGATTGCCACCATTCCATATATTCCTGTATCTCTCTGCAAAAACACAAATTTCCATTTATTAATACAAATATGTTAAGCTTAACATCAAAACCTCTTCTGACTTGAATAGACTTATAAAGCTTGCCACTTTTTTTAAAACCAAAACAAAGACATACAAGCACAATTACCAAAAGTTTCAAAATTAATCACAAAATAGATACGAGAGATATTTCAGTAAATCCATCACAAGCATTTTTAAACCGACCCCAGTGATTATTTCTTCAGTTAAGGATGAGATGATGCAGTTGACTTGTGTTTAGGAATCGTGTCATTGGGAAAAGATGTTTATTTAAATACTAGACTTACAATCAGAGCGGTAAAAGGCTCAATCTGAGAGCTATAGGGTTACTGTGGCCCAGGGTGGGAACAGCAAATTCACACCTATCATTTGCTGTGGAGGAGTAAGCAGAATCACCTGCCCTATTTAAGTTCCTGATCATCCTTTTCGGAATTAAATCATTCTTTGTATTTATGATGATGGAAAAATGGTTCTCACTGGATTCCAACACATTTTTTTTTTAATTGAAAGAAAGAAGAACAACATTTGGGTCAGTAACAACTCAAGATCCATGTTAAATATCACAGAGGAATAAAAAGAAGTGGGCCATAAAAGAGAATTATATATAAATAATTTTATCTCTGGTTGACATGCTGCTAAACCTGCTTACTGATGCTTAACATCATAAATAACTTTTGCTATATATTATTGTTTTCAGAATATCAACAATATTTTTCTATTTAATATCTTTAAGTCTTTTTCTTAAAGATTTTAATATGTGAAAAAAATTATGCAATTTAATATATCTATTCCATATTGGTTTTCAAAATGTTCCAAGAATCCTCAGAGTTTGAAATTATTCATGATTCAGAGGGGGTATGATATCACAATTGTCTTCAACTATATGAATGTCTGCCATTTAGCAGTAGATGTCAGTTTTTTGGAATGAAGATAAACATTGAAATTTGTAGTAAGGCATATATTATTAATTCACAACATAGAATATAATTTTTTAACAATTAGAACTGCAAAAGTCTCAAATAGAGTCTCTTCCTAGACTATATTTTCCATAACTAAACTTATAATGATAAAAAAAAAAAGCAGCCACATAGAGCAGACACTCAAATGTTTATAAATGTGGATGATACCTAACCTGGGTGATTCCCTATCAAGATATTATTACTGAAAATGACTTGAAAAGCTAATTTCTAAGTTTACTTCCAGTTCTAAAAGTGTTATCTTTTAGAAAAATGTATATACTTAATATATATTTTCATTTCTCTTTTTTTGTGTGTGTTGAGTCTTGGGCTCTTACAAAAATACCCAAATATCAATTCAAATCAATTATCTCAGAATCTTTTTTTTTTATTCTGGAACTAGTAGCTTGACCTTTTTCCTACTGGAGACAAATGAAGATATTAGAAACTCCCGAATTTCTAAACATGACATATCAAAGTGAATATCATGTGGTAGATAATTCAGGATATCTATTAAATTGAATAAATTGAATTCAATTATTTTGTCCTTTATTGAAATCATAAAAACACATAAAGTTCTCATTTTGGGAAACATTAAGCATAGTTGAACTAGCTATCACAATAAAGTAGTGATATTTTTATTATGCATTATGTATAAAAATTTTGTTATTTATACATTATATTGATTACATATGCATGTATTATCTATAATTACATTGTTATTATTTATTAGATTAGTCTATAATTCATTATTGCATTATTATTACATAATGTTTTTATATACATATCCACTTCAGAGACAGTTTTATAAAATATATAAAATAGCGACTTTATCTTCTACTTAACATTTTCTAACAAGATCTTTGTGTTAGTTTAATATCAGTGCCTTCATTTCATCTAATTTTGTGGTAACATGTTAAAGAAAAAAGATCAATTAGATTCTTTCATTCATTTTTTAATGTGCTAATTTATTGGTCAAGTAATGAGTATCACTTAGGCTCAGAGTGACATTACCAAATTTAAGATGTGTAATTGTGAGCAAGGTTGGTGGGTCTCTGTCCTCATGCAACATAGTTAGGCAATAACATCTCATCTACTAGCGGAAACTCCCAATCTAAAAGGCAATATCCCTGGAAGATTATTAGAAGAGTTATTTGGAGAAAGTATGTCAGTTTTCAGAGAGTAGTCAGCCAATAACATGATGGACAGGACTGCCTACATGCAAAGATGAAAGTTCTATTAATACAAGAGCTTGTGCCCGGCATTTAAATCCATCAACACTCTAGTGAGCTAAATAATACGTTAAAGCATCAATTCTGCCAGTACTGAAAATTTTATCACTTAGAAATGAAGAACATTTTCGTGTACATTTTTATTTCCTGGTTACCCATTCACTATCATGACTAACTTAATGTCCGGATTCACCCTGGGTGTCTCTAAATATTTGCTGTATTGATTTAAATGGAAAATCTTTCAAGTTAGTAAAATTTAAGAATAATCCATCCCAGTACTATGAGAAAAAGGTCAAATTGTCTTAGAAGCTCTCTAGCAAGTTACTCTGGAACAGGTACATATGTATGTTTTGTCTAAGGCAAAGCAATTCTTCTACATCAGGGGCCAGGCAACTTTTCTGTAAAAGGCCACATAATATGTATCTTTGATTTTGCAGGTCAGATGGTCTCTGTCACAGCTTTTCCACTCTACCATTGTAGCATGAGAACAGTCATGGAAAACGCATAAATGAGTGAGGCCAGGTCCCAATGAAACTTTACTTTCTTTTTTTTTTTTTTTTAATTTTTATTTTGAAACAGGAGTAAGTCTTATTTCACCCGAAGCCTATTAGTTTATCGACTCCTGCTGTGTGTCAAAAATACAGATAGTTTATAAAGTCAAAGGAGTTAGCTGCACATTTTTAGAGTCAAGTCACCTAAGAAAGGCTTATAAAAAGCCATGAGTAAATTCAATTGACAAGTCCATATGTTTACATGGATGTAATATAAAAGTGGATTTTTTTTAAAAAATTAAATTTCAAAACACATGACTGTGTTTATTTGTTTAACATAATAGTAAATATTTGATCAAAAATCAGAAAATACTAAAGGTAACCCCAATTCTTAGATGTAACAAAGTAGTTTGTTAAATCTTCTGTTAATTATTATTCTGTCAGTTTTATGGAATATAGGTGAGTTGTATAATATGTAATCATTTATGGGTTTTTTAAATTATAATTGCAACAGGAAATCTTTCTTGTTACGAAAAATTCTTCATAAGAGTTTTATTTCTAATGACCAATAATATCCCAACACATGGATACCACTCTCTTAAATTCCTACAATTACCAATAAACATTTATCAATACATTTTATTAAGGCAATTTATATCATGACAAATGCAAACATCTAAGAAATACCCATGATTAAAACATAAAATAAAATAATGTTGATAAAAACCTGAGCTTTGGGCCAGGCACAGTGGTGTGTGACTTTAATCAGAGCCTATGGAGCAAGGCTGGGTCTAGGAATTGCTTGAGTCCAAGGGTTTGAGACCTGGTCGGGGCAACATAGACAGACCTAGTACCAAAAAATAGCTGGGTGTAGTGGTGCATGCCTGTAATCTCAGCTACCTGGAAAGCTGAGGCTGAGGATCACTTGAGTTCATGGTACCCCAGGCAACGTAAGCCTGTGAAAAATAGTGAGACCGTTTGCTTTCTCTGTTTTGGCTGAAATAGCACCAAAAGAATATAAAAACCAAAAATCTCACAAAGATGAATGAGAGGAAACAACAGCCGACAAGAAAAATCAACAAGCTGGAAAGAACAGAAGATAGCAGAGTTGCCTGTGATTTATCAGGAACTTGTGTCTTTCAGACAAAGCAGAAAGGTGAAAAACAAGTTGTTTTGATACCTACCATTACCATTTTGTTAGCATTTCTGATTATTTCATTTGATGATCTTTTCACTGATCTCAAGTGTATTTTACTATGCTTCTTTTAAATTCATGGTACTTCTACTTCAATTACCTGCTTTAAATTATAAGATACATAAATTTTCCAAGGTAAATTGTTATTACAGAAAGACCTAAAAATACAATGACTTAAGAAACATTGGCACTTATTTTCTTATATAACAAGCCTGGGGAACATATTGAGCAATGGGATCTCTCCACCCGCATGCTCCTTTAGAACAAGATTCTACACAGTGATCCTCAACCATCCCAACCATGTGGTCACCTGTATGGTTGAAGATGGGTCACCACCAAGTCTGCATCCCATTCAGAGGAGGTGAAGAGAAGCCATGTAGGACTTCTGCCTAGCATCTTAAGAATTATGAATGAAAATAGCATATACCTGCTTATATCCTGTTTATGGAAGCTTTCTCCATACCACAAGCTCTGAAAGGGAGCATTCCCAAGAGTCCCTGGGCCTTGTTCCCTTATTACCACTCAGCAGACTCTTTCACCAGTGAAAGGGTTGTTGCAATCTGTTCCTTCAATGGACAGAAATGACAGAAATGGAGAGAAACCAAAAGAGAGTTTCAGAGGGCTTCCCCCCACTTACCCACAACCCTGACAACCCAGATGTACTCTCTTTCTCTCTCTGTGTGTGTGCATGTTCTTCTGCAAAGTTATTAAAATTATTATATTATCTGAGTCTCAGTTTTCCATCAGTGTAGAAAATATAATCATAACTACCAAATAATGCTTAGTTGAGGAATACAGGCATACATATGTAAAAATCCTATAGCCTTCCTGAAACATCAGAGACAGTCAATAAATGTTCACTATTATGTTTCTCCACCTTATTAAAAGATCTGAGATTTAGTCTGTGACAAGTTCACTTTGTGTTTTTGATAAAACCATCTAACAATAAATATCTGGGTCAAGTTACAAAAACTTGGGTATATCTAGAGAACTGACAATAAATTCTGGGGTTCCTTTCTAACCATAACCCTCTCTGATGCAAAATAAAATCTGTTCATGTGATCTGAATTCCCAGAATATTCTAGTCAGCCATGATTGTTGTGTGCCTGAGTGAATTACCTTGCATAAAAGCATGAGAAAAAGCTTTGCACCTCACAGATAAAAAGGTTACAAACAACTTCAATGCCTACTTCCACCAAACCACTGAAAAGTTCACAGAAAACAATTTGGAATAGTCTGTTAGAATGAAAGACATTCAGATGATTAGAGAGACTGATTCCTAATGTGGTTGTGGTAAAATAGTCTTCCTTTTATGAAATGTTGACAATAAAAGATGTAGTTATTTGTTATCAGATGTCCTCAAAAGTATAAATTTAGCTATCCTGTGCTTCCTTGTTTCTCACAATTAAAAAAATTGTAGAGCTGTCCATAAAATCCAACATCTTGGGAATTCCCTAATAAATCAAAAGGTAACTCAAATTGCTCCTGTGTGAAAGGATTATTTAAAGATTTTTTAATTTGGTCAAAGGACCAAAAATGTCCTTCAGGACCAAAAATCCTGAAAAATGTCCCACTGTACAGTACATATCTGGCAATAAATATGCTACAAAATGCTTATATTCATAAATATATAAGCAAACAAATAGTAAGAATGACCCAAGGGATCAAAATGAAGACTTTATCAGCTCAAAGCCACTACAATTCTGAGTGTTTGTTGTTGCTGGATTATAAAAGCTACAATAGGGATAAGAAACATGACCTTGGACCTTCAAAGGTTAAACATTCAAGCTGAAAATCCCATCATAAAGATGAAACAGTATTAGGATTAACCTTCAGTGAAAATGTGAATCTGGAAAAAAAGTCTTTCCACCAACAAAAAAAGTGAGGGGAAAAAAATGTTTATTTCACCTAAGATCTGAGCAAGAAAAAAATTTCTCTTAAGGCCTACCCTGGTGCAGACTTGAGATTCAAAGTTATACTCTTTGTGTGATATAAGGAATTTCATACCAAAAAATAATCCAAAGTGGACTTGACAATGTTGGGACATTTGACAAAGACAGGGTAGCCTTAATCCAAATTTTAGTGGGTTATCAAATATAAAGTCCAGTCAAATACAATATCATAACCTAAAGACATACATGAGAACATAAGTTGCCATAAGAGAAATTTAGTAAGAACAACCAATAGTATAATTAAGTTCCTACTTATGATAATTATTATGATTGGCTATAGAAATTATATAGGATAGAAAATAAATATGCATAATATTAAGAAATATGATGTAAAATCAAAAATGTGGCTAGGGTCAAAAAGCATGAAAATGAGATTCAGTATATATATTTTAAAGAAATGATTCCTATATGAAAATATAAGCTTGATTTATACTCACTCTTGAAGGGTGAGACAACTCAAACATGTGAGCAAAAGGTGTTAACATATGTACAGTCTTACCTTGTTCTAGTTTATATTTGCCTAACATTGTCTTGTGTTTCTGACTTTATCTGCCTTTATGTGTGGAATAATTAAATTTAGAAGATTAAGGAACTTCTGTGATTTCAGCCCTTTTGTTTTAAATTCCAATACAGGAGTTTACTTATCTCTTTTTTAGAGTTTTTTTTTTAATAAATCTAGCATACAAGTCAAATGTAATTATAATTACCCCCCTAGATTAAAGATGTGGCTAGTGGGTAGGAATAGGGGATGTCACTTGGATGGCCCCCCAACAGCATGAACCCCACATGACAAGCCCCTTAACCTGACACCCTTAGTGTTCCTAGAATCCAGTCTACAAATTCCCTGCTCTAACACTGCTGACTATACATTACCTCAATTGCTTTTTACACTTCATTTCCTCAAGGTATAATTCCTGGGTGGCTTGATCATAAGAAAGAATTATCTTTTTAGCAAATGACTAAAAGATTTTAAGTGTAGGGTATTTTTGTTTTTATTCCCAAATGTTCAGTCATTTTAATATCATTTGCCTCTAAACTAACACTATTAAATATAGTTAAAGAGGATTTCTTCCTCCACAATAGATGTAGGATTTATTAGAATAATTCATTGTTCCCTAAAGACAGCAATATACATATATTGCAATTGTTGCAAATCACACAGTTATCATCATTCCTGGTACTTTTTTTCTTACTGAAGCCTTGTTTTGCACAATCAAAATTTAGCAACTTCATTAAATGCATTGCCTGATGCACCTGTTTGGACGCTGGGTATCATTTTCTTTTCTCCAACACATTTTTATTCAAGATGTGCTAAATTTCCCAGAGGCAGTCTGGGGACTTTGAGACATCTGTACCCAGCAGTTTGCTTAAACCAACAAGAACAGAAGTAAAAATCAAACTTTGGGGCATCATTTTAACTATTCTTTTTCAAGCATCCTCGATTGATAGAACATGTCAGCACTGATATATCCACCATCACTTTTCAATACTTAGAATAACTATTAAAGCAAAACTGACTGCACTGTAATGGAAACTGTCATTGGAAATAGTGTGAGAAGTATGAGGAGAAAACAATGCAGAAAATATTATGAAACATTTTGATTGGAATGGAGTAACTATGAGGAAAACCATTCAAATATCAGGAGAAATATGCTTCATAATTTAATCAATATAAGCAATTGTGCATGAGTAATTAAGTTCATTCATAAAGAAATAAGAATCCAAGAGAAGAGGATACAATATTAAAAATTTTCATTTTCAGCATATATTTCAGATCTAGGATTTACTTTTATCATATGTGACTGTGCAGTGATCATTTCACTGGCTTTCTTTAGTGAATTTAGATTTGAAGAACTGTTTATAACATGGTAGATATAATGGAGTAGCAAAGGGGAGAAAGAATGACTAACAAATAGAGATCTTTTATTCTATATTAAATTATATTCTATTTTTATAACAAATGAAATTTTCCTTTTTTGATTATCAAGGTATATTAGTTTATGTCTCATGTTTTTTACAGCACTATATATGATTTAGGGGTATAGGATCACACCTCTTCCAATATGTTACCACATTACACCCATCTCCTCAACACCCATAGTCTTACAACATATTCCACTGGATTCCATCTACCCTCCCTGCTCTTCACTTGTTCTCAATCCCTCTGGTTACCTCAACTCTAGGGTTTTTTTTTTTTTCTCTTGCCCTTTGTTTCTCTATATTACACACATGAGCGAAAACATCCATTATTTGCCCTTCTGATTTTTTTTCAATTAGTATTATCCCTTCCAGCTCCACCCATTGGTTGAAAATAGAAAGATTCCATGATTTCTTTTTATAGCTGAATAGTAATTCATTATGTATATGTCACACATCCCCTTAGTCCATGTATTCATTATTCTGTGGGTTGTCTTTCCATGTTCACTTTAGTTAAAGCCCATATTCAAAAAGCTTCCATTATCCTCAGAAAAAATTATAATCGATTTCTCTTTTCATCCTGACCCAGTCAAGTTTCATCCTAGGAAATTTGTTAGTGAACTAACAAAAAGCAGGGTCAGTCTCTCTCTTCAGAAAAAAAAACAGAAGTACTCTATTCTAACTTTCCAGAGGACCAGGAGTTTCAACTCTCCAGGTGTAAAAAGCTGGCATTTCTCACAACTCCCCTAAACAGCTTGCACCCAAGCTCAGATTCTCTAGTATCTCAACCAAAGATGCTTCCCATCCAGTTTTCAATCACCATTCCGGGTATAGCTCTCACTTCATATAAAAAGTGATAACCAAAGAAAGGCTGAGTTGATCTGCAGGCACAGTCAATCTCCACAGTTTGGATGGAGAGTTCCATCCAAACATCCTTCACAGAATGCAAAAGACTCAATGAACTACATGCTGAATGACCCAGTACCTAGGAATTTCAGGCTGCTTAAGTGACTAGGCAATATTTACCCAGGACCTTCTGTGTGAAATACCCCCATGAGACCTTTAAAGCACTTATGGGGGTTTTCCCTTTTCATCTTTGCATCACACCTGGCACAGCACCTGAAATAAAGATAGATCTAGAGAGATAGATCGATATAAACCCTTGATAGATGTTTGCTGAATGAGCAAATTACAAATGAAGGCATATACCTTTATCATCTTCCAAATGACTCCACAAAGAGTTGTTGCCTGCCAATAACAGCAGTGTGCATTCATAGGTATTTATGAATTTGCATCATATTACAAACATGCAGTTCTAATACCAGTGAATTTCCCCTATCCCAGCTTGCAAGGAATAAAATGCCAGTGTGTTTTCACTGCTCCCTGCATATGTTGGTAGTAAAATATTCACGACTTAGAGAATTATGCAGTGTGTTTTCAACAGCAGCTTTTGAAAGCCACTTTTTCCATTAAAACTGTCAGTTTGGTAATACAGCCATGATTTCAAAGCAAAGGACCATTATGGTGCAAATCAAAGATAGATTACATATTTTATGTTTACATATTCTAGGACCTTCGTGGTGTAAAGTTGTTGGATTTTTTTTAAGACTTTATGTAAGTCTCTTCCATTTTGGAATTGGAATGCATCACCTTTATTATGAACCAAATAAAACCAGTATATAATATATGTGGGATTGTTAGGTATTATACTCTCACTATTCACAGTGGCAAGGAAAAAGAAGGGCAGTGAGAACCAAAGAAAGTCATTTTCTGTTGCTTTAATTTTCAGTTAATGAACGTCTGTAAAGCTTCTATCTTCTTTATATTCTGGCAAGATATGTAGCTATGCCCAAAGTGTCTATGATTACAACTAACTGCTGGTCAAATAATAATCAAGGGAACTTAAAAGTGAAAGGAAGCTCTGATGCTATTTTTTATAAGGAGAAAATACAGCAATATCTCTGACAATTAGTTGCAATAGGAAACTATTACTGGGTTTGTGGTGCTGAGGAAAAATTGCTTGGCAATACGACAGCCTGTATCTTAATTGCAGGTTACAATGCTTACTTGGGCATGTTCAGTTTCCAAGGAAAAAAATAAAATAAAAGGAACTAAAGCTCTTAAAATAACAGTATTTGTCCATAAGTGGTGAGAGTCTTCAACAACACATGAAAGTGACAAGATGATAGCCTGTTTAAATACAGTTAGATAATATGCTTCAGAGATTTACATCTTTAGCTACATGGTGGCAAATGAGGGCTGTATAAATTAAACCAATATTGGAACAGTCCTGCATTCTTAGATTCAAATTTGATGACAACTATTTTATATAAGTATTACCTCTGATCATCAAGACTCCCCAAGGGAAAAAATGAAAGGAAACTAGAAGCAATATGGCTTCATGATTAAGAATATGAACTCTTGGAGCACCTGAGTTCATACCCCCATTCTGCCTCTTACCAACTTCTGAAAAATCTGTTTAGTTCCTCTGATCCTTGCTTTCCTGCTCTCTGTGGTAGAGAAGCACCGACCCTGGTTAACCCAGTGGCACACCTAACACTTTCACACTTTGCTTATCCAAGGTGAAGGAGTGACTGAGTTGTTAACTAGACTCCCACACAGTAGGGCTGTTCATGTCAGCTTATTCAGGTTGATGGGATGTGATCAACAGTCTGGTGTGAGCTGCTAGGGAAGCATTTGTTTTCTTGTAGAAGAACCTGTGCTAGTCAACTCTACTTCTCCTTCTATCTTCTTGTTTTGAACATAGAGAAGAGGTCTTATGTTATGCCAACCATCTTACAACTCCAAAGTAAGGTCCAAAGAATTACAGGCACTGTCCTGATGTCACTAAACCACATAATAATCATCCATCATCATCAACCACCAAACTTTTTATGTAAGAAACATCCTTTTATTTTTGAATTAAAAAAATTACCAAGTAATGTCAGCTTACACTGTTGTTGGTATTCTGGAAGTAGGGTCCCTCACTTTGAGGTGTAGTTACTGTAGTGCACCTGTTACCATAGCACCGACAGTCCTCCACCAAAGTCCTCCAGCACAGTCCATTATGCTTCCTCCACTTTGTGCTCACCCTCTGATGCCTCAGTTTTATAGTCAGTTTTCAAGTGTTGCTTTTTAAATTCATTGTTGTCTGACCCTTTGAAGAAATATTCATTTTAAGTTACTATAAGTTGCATTTTCAGTTACATGCAGCTTTCCTAACTGAATCAGTGGAATTAGTAATGGTACTTTTGTAGAGGTATTTGTAAAGATCAAATAAAAATTAATGCACTTAACACAATGCAGACACAGGGATAACTAAGCAAACTAATGTTAACTGACAGTAGTAATAGAGTAGCAGCAGCAGCAGTAATAGTAGTATCATCATCTTTATATTTTAAAACCCCCTGGGAAAAACAATATGCCTCCAACAAGGAATGTCCAAGCATGCTACTTTTGGAGTCATGAACCTGGGATAGATGATACCCAAGGATTCTAACATCTTTCATGTTTATTTGGTCCAGAGAAAAACTAGTAGTGACATGGCTGGCAAACAGACTTTTGTGTGTGGTCACAGGTTACCTCAGGTTTTGAGAAATCTGGGCCTGCACCCCACTGTAACAGAGAGAAAAGGAGGTAAAGCAGAGCAGATCAATTTGGAATTATAAAAAAAATTAACTTCTGTGAAATATGGACTTAAAGATAATGAAAATAAAGTCGACATTTTAGTGTTAATTCATTGTAGTCACATTTCAAATGGAAAATGACATTATCACTTTATCTTTAAAAGGTATTTATTTAAAAAGTTTATATTTTTGCTGCTTCCACAATTGCTAATTAGAAGGAGCATATCTTCCTCTCACCTCAGTCATAAAGGAAGTGAAACATTTTCTTCTCCACAAACGCAAATATGGTTCTTACTAAACATCAAAAGTAGACTTTCAGTTTTACTTTGGGAAAGACGTAGCAAAATCCAGATTTTTAAGATGGTCGCCAAAAAGCCAAATGACCAGGCCCAGAATATCACAGCAAAACAATGTGGAGAATTTTTAAAAACATCAAAATGCAGCCCCTAATTTAAGAGCAGTGAATCCATCTGTGAGTGACAGAGAGTTGGGGCTCTGACATTCTGCACTAGTGTTTACAATGCTAGGTTCAGGTTCTTGCTATTATTACAGGTGGAAGAAAAATAGAAGGCAAGAGCAGAAAGCAGCAGGGTAGGATGAACAGCTGGTGAGAACAGGCAGTGGTTCTGCCCACACAGTCAGGTCAACTGCTTCCATGTCCAATGTCCTGTCCTAGTCTTTGCTATGACTAGCTGGGCGCTAGAGGTAGATTTATTGTAAATGATTGCAATCACTCCAGTTAATAATGTGCAGTGTGAAACAAACCTATATTACGTAATTCCTCAACATCAAGTTGGCCTTTCTGGAGCAGAATAGATCTATTTCCTGCCTCCTGGGTACACACTGTGCAGTTCAGAGCTCTGTGCCACACTGCTCCATTAAACAGCACTATCCCTGTCAGCTGGCAGGGTAACTATAACAGACACAGTGCCCCTTTCTCCTTCCTTCTTATTCACGGTGGTGGAAGGAGGAATTGTTAGCTTTAACTTTGAGCTTCCTGGCATTGGTCCATTTGTATCACCACCCTGACATTATTTGAACACAGTGTGCTTCATATTTATGAGCTTACAAAATTTCTGGTCTCCCCCTCCTGCCATTCTTAAGAACCATCAAGGGAAAAGGGTGTGACCATAAAAGCTAGTGTGTAACAAACCTCATTCAAATGCAGGCAGTGTATTGGGAATCTTAATTCTATTAGAGCATGGACAATGAATGTATTTGTGTTAGTTACTTTCCCACTTTGAGGTTAAACAAACCAGTGAATGGGACTCCGGGTGGCAGCAGAATGAGATACTGCCTTCGATGACGCAGGCAGACAAATGCCAGGGAGCATTTTAAAAAACAGCAAGTCTCTTTCCTGCCTTCCCATGACTTTTCGGCAATTTGGATTCTGTAAATGGAAATGAATAGCTACAGTCTTCCAATATCTTCATTCAGCGGTTCGGTTCCGAGCATCACGTGATGCATTTATCTCTATGGCTGCTTCTAAGAAAATGTACCCCATTCAATGATGGTCTGAATTAACTACAGCAAATGTGTTCCGTCTCCTCTTAAATTGATATCCTTTCCTGAAAAAAGTTCTAATTTGCCAGACTGAATAACTTGATGAAAACCCCCTACTAAAGCCACCACAAGACTTGTTTCCCACCAATGTGATTAACTGAATATACGGTTTTGTTTAAAACCACCACACATGCGCGCGCACACACACACACACACACACACACACACAAATGTGCCACACCTTTCACTATGGTGTAGACTCCAGTTCACATTCCCTTCCACTGAGGCACCCCTTCCTTTTTTAGTCAGCATAGCTTATTGGGGGAGGGGGACAGGGAGACGGGAAGGAGGCTGCCATAGTTCTATCAACCCCTTGTCCAAAGTTTTCACTTCACACACAGCTGTAAGACTGGGGTTTGTTACACAAATTGAACAAACAAATTGAAGAAACAAATTGAAGAAACAGACTCAACTTTTTTGTTTGTTTGTTTCTGTGAAAATTATTCTCTTAAAATTGAGAATCTAAGATATGCGCACTAGAAATTTGGGTGACATCTCTTTTTCATACTCTGCATTGTGAGCCTGAAGCTGAGTTCATCACAGTCAGTGTCATTTAACAAATACCAGCAAAGCACTAAGAATTAAACCCTTCCAAATCAGGCAAGTATTGACTAATAAGACTAAGCATAGAAAAGAGCAATGAGAATGAAGGAAAGAGATGGAACATGGTGTAAGATTCTCATTGTGTCAGAATCCTCATAAGTCCTTAAATTCAGTGGGTATCACTGCAGTGCTAACTGTTCCTTGTTTTTTCGTAAAGCCTCCCTCTCAACCCTGAGTACCTGTATTATTTTAACTTGCAATGAGATTTATCACTAGTAATACTCACTGATCCTAACCTAACAGTCAATAAATACTTGTGATATTGCTAATGTTCTTTTAATTAAGTAGTACCAAAATTAATAAAATTTGTTGTGTAAGAAAAAAATATGAGTTATTTAGGGTATTGTCAGAGTTTTTACCCTTCAATTTGAATTTTTACCCTTCAATTTCTAGTCACTTTGTCTGAGATACTAACTGAATAAAATGAGATTTGTCTAAAAAAATTAGTAATCACATACTATGAGAGTATAGAAAAAAATTAATTCATCTTTATCTGTAGCTAGTTCATGGATATTTTGCCATGCTTTTTTATCTATGCTTAGGAAAAATAGCTCATTTTTTCAAAGGGCCCAAGAAACACAAATATAAAACCAAGACAAGAAAACTGCCCAAATTTCATACCAAATGATTATGAAAATATATCTCAAGAAATAGTAAAATGCTTGGTTTCTTACTAGACTTTAAGTTTCTTAGTATTTTATTATTTTCTGTTTCTATAGACTATGACTATAGAATCTATATGTATAGACCCTATGACTATCAAAGCTATAAGTAAAAAAGACAGTATGATGAGCTAACTGGCAATTTATAATCACAAAGAGACACTCGGGTTTAAAAGCGAGTGAAGAGGCCCAGGATGATTAAAATTGAGTTAAACTGTATTACTCAATACAATCACTTTTAATAAGTTAGAAGTATGTTTAGTAATAAACCCCATCAGGATAGAAAATAAAATCAACTAAGTTAATAAGATTTTTCTTAGATGAGTAGAGACCAGATTTACAGAAGTAGGTAAACAAGAGCTGGATTACTCTACTGAAAACAAGATTTTGTCTGAAATATTCAGTCAATATATGCAGAAAACTGTTTGACATATTGGTGGTAGGAGCATCCAGGTCCTCTGACTTCTGGCCTTGAAAAGTCACTTCAGGGCACATTAACATTTTCTAGAAATGTCAATAAATATATATCCACATATGCAGAATGGTAGAAATTTTTGAAACGTAATTATTCAAACCAGGTTTGAACTATAGCAGCTTATCTCCATTTCATAAATCCTAAGATACACTGGAGACTCTCATACATGTCTTCTTCTGCCTCCCACCTCAAAAATACACAAGTTCAGTCAACGGACAATTTCTACCTGGCAGCTTTATCACTGAGGATTTCGAACCTCTATCACAATTCTCCTGTGCCAGCAAAGAAAAGCCAGATGCAAATGCTTCCTCAGCATGATATATCCCTGCTGCAGTTAGACAAATAAATTTAAATTTTAATGTCCCTTGAGTCTGGGAGTGTATTTAGGCATCTCTTTTCATGATAAGTAACAATAAAAACATGCACATTTGAAAATCTAATAATTTTTCATTATGATAGAAGTCCTAAACAATAAAATCTTCTTACATGGAAAATAGACAGAGCATGAACAGTGACTATGGCAGTTTTCGTTTTTTTTAACCAAGTCAACCAACAAAGAAAGGCCTGTACTCATCAGAATGAGAAAGTATTTCGGCCTCAGTTCCTATTTAGCCCTTGACCTCAAATGTGACTGACAAGTGGAATGGTGATTTGGGAATGCAAGCAGACACCTGTCCACTGAGGAATGGACTGGAGCCAACAGCTCATTACACAGAAAACTACTAAACAGCCATTGTAGAACAACGACTTTTCATCACCTGGGTCAGATACAAACCAATAACCTAGAGGTGAAAGGCTGTCCATCAAATTCCAGTTCCCACTTCCCAAGTCCATTCAATTCCATCTATTCAATTTTAAGGACTCTCTTCTATAGGTTTGTGCAAAAGAGGCCATGTGATTCAATAGAGTTCAGACTGTTATTATTTATGGGATGAACTGAAAGGATTATAGATTCTATCACAATTAAGTTCTCCCCTAATGAATCTGCAGGCTTTAAATAATCTTCACAAAGTGCACATCACTTTTCTTTTCTCCTTAGATGCTCTTGAGAGAAGGCACACTGGGTGATTTCAATGGTAGATACTCTCAGTCCTGAAGTGGATTTGACATGTAGACCAGGCAGTTAAGCCCAAGACTGTGAAGTCCACACTAGCTGCAGTGTTTCTGATGTGTGAGCACGTATTCATAAATTAACAGCCCAAGTGTTTAATTTTCATGCAAGGACTTATGTGTTTACTAAAGATTAGCATTTTAATTAGTCTATATTTTTCTTTCAGACAATTGGCACGGATAGTATTTGTGGATACCTGACTAAGAAGATGCAAAGTAAAAAAAAAAGAAAAAGAAAAAAAGAGAGGGAAGGGTCATAGTTTTACTAAAAAATCCTAATCAGCTGGCTATTCCCTTAGCATGAAAGAAAATGATATGAAGTGTATGTTAGGGAACCACTGAGATTTGGGGGTTGGTTTGAGACTTTATTTTCCTTTTATGTAATTGTTGCTTATTTTTGGTGTTTTCATCTTTTCTCAATTATAGTTCCCATATAGAGTTTAGCAAAAGTCTTTCAGATCTCTTTGTATTGTGTATTTGCATCAACTTGGAATATTAAGCATTTTATCTCCATTTTACTTCTTATAACGTAACATTATGAAGTAGCTTGAATTTAGCTAATTTCTGGAGCACATTAAAAGAAAATGATTGAGATACTTCAGCTCTGCTTAAAGGCTCTCTGCTGCAACTGGGTAAAATAGTGTGAGATTATATTTAATGGTACAACTAAAAAAGTGCAAAAGTTGCTAAAATATCATACAAGGATCATGAGAGAAGGGAGCAGGAGCATCACCTGGAAGCACCTACAGAGCAGGTCCAAACACAGAATGGAATCAGTGGAATCCTTGGCATTCTTCCTAAGGTCAGATCAGGTCCAAAAGGCTGCAATTCAGAGACCAAATACAGTCATCCTGGACTCCTAGCAAATCAAATCACACTAAACTTCATTTTCCCCTTGTTACCTGATCATCAGATGGAACGTTTTTCCAAATTCCTTTATTGTCTGTTTTTCCAGGTTCAATGTTTGCTTCAATTCTCTACCTCATAACTTCATAACTTTTTTCATTTTGTTCAAAATATCCTACTTTATTATAGTCTTGTTTTGATATTATTCCATAAAATAATGGTGTAAGGTTTATACTTTGCAAACATTTTCTTGTAAGTTTTCTTAAAAAAAAAAAAAGCTTTGAGAAGCATTACTTTATCCTCATAAATAATTTGTTTCAGATAACCTAGAATTTATGTACTGAACACTAGCATCACTGAGAAAATTTTGAGATTTTAAGAACTTATTTCTATGTCCAAAAATATAATTTTTGTTTTTCATTCTTTTTTCTATGGAATGGTTAGTTTAAAAGGAAAGGTGGAAAAGGTGATTTTGAAAATTAGCACCACAGATATGAGCATGGTAGTAGCCTATGATGTAAATGTCATATAGATTTTTAAAAATATATAGTGGAATCTGATCATCTTTGTTGGCATCATTATGACTAACTGTCACACACATATATTTTATGGCGTTATATATAACCATATGGTGTTATTATAGCATGTAACATGACATTTGACTGACATTAAATGGCTCTCTGAAGAAAAGAGGGCATAGAGACAAGGCACATCAGAATTTCCATGAAAAAGAAAATAAAGCAAAACAAATGAAAGGGCAAATGATTACGCAGAAATAGTTACTGTTTTTTTCAGAGGATCACTTGGAAAATAAAGCCTTCTGGTTTGTGGCCTGCAATATGCTTCTTAAAAACTTAAATGTATGGGGGAAATTTCCACCTTCTACGAAGAGTGTGGCTGATTTGCACACAAGTGTACCCTCACTTAATACTTACAGGTAACACGTTCTCCACAAGTGAAGATTAATGCCAAAACTTTTCGTTCACTCCAATTTTCCTATATAATTCTCGAAATATTCCTCATACTTTTTTACCATCTCAAAATGGTTATACTGATATTTTTAATTTTATTGATGACTAGGAAATAAGACTCCTCTTGCTATTAATATTGAGTTAATTTGTCTAAAATTTTTAATTCTCTTTTATTACTTACATTTTGTTTATTTATCTTTATCTCTATAGACTTTAGCATCCCTACTTATAGCTATCAATATTTCTATATCCAGGAGTCATTCCAATATTATGATTTCAAAATGTAATTGGCTAGAAAACTAATAATCTAATAATAAAACTAAACTAAACTAAAATAAAATAAAATAATAATAAAACTAAAATAATAATAAATAAAACTAAAACTAAAATAATAAATAAAATAAAACTAAAAACTAAAATAATAATAAAACTAAAATAAAAATAATAAAACTAATAATACCAATAATACTAATTATTGGTAATAAAACTAATAATAATAAAATAATACTAAATAATAAAATAATACTAAATAATAAAATAAAACTAATACTAATAAAACTAATAATACTAATATTATATGAGGTAATGAGTTACTGTCCCTATTTTAAACATGTGAAATGCAGTGCAAAGGCATTTTACCATATGTGTTTACCTCTCAAAAATGTCTTTGTCTACTCTTGCTTTTAACTGTATCTTCCATTAGTTGCAGTGGCTGAATGAATGATCTCTGAATAGGTAGTATGTTCCAGTATTTGAATCTTTCCCTGAGTCTGTAGGGCAAAAAGAACTTGGATAGTTAGACCCAATTCTGTATTCTGACCAACTGATCTAGTCATTTTAATTCCCATATTATGATATTCTGTACAAATGACCAACTGTTAATACCAAATTCCTATATTAATATTAGGGGAAATTTCCAGTTCTCTTTGTGGTCAGTCTTAACATACTACACCTGTGTGTGGCATAGTAATAGCTACAAAACTTAAACATTTGAACCATCTCTGCAGTGCCAGATGGCTCTTTTGTCCCAGGTGAAATGTGATCTCTAAAGTATAACAGAGGTGATTATTCCTCTAAGTATAAATAATTTCTAATGTTAGATGACCAAAACTAATTCACAGCTCTTTCTACAAAGAAGTGCTTATTTTGGAGATAAAGAAATCTGTCAAATTTACATAAGAAACAAAATGAATGATGGCTCTATAATCCAAAAACAGTTAAGTGTCCTACATAATACCATTTTGTAGCCAAACTAATTACTGATGATCTCTCTCAGTTTCTTCTTCATCTGTGGACTTGGGGCTACTTAGGAAGGGACAATGCTGGTATTGTCTGCTTTGCATGGTTGTTTGTGGAGTTAATTACTGATTTGAAAATGTAAATGTCTCATATCAACTGAGATAAGAGATGTGAAAGGGTTTTGAAAATATGTTGAGCATTATAGCAATGATTGCAACCCATATAAAAGAAGTTATCTATCTATAAAATATACTTTAATGCAGACATATGGCAGATGCAAATATTCCACTACTCTATACCATTTCTATGCATAAAATTTCAATTTGCTAGTGGTTTCAAGTTATTTTGGCCAAGTGCTGGGATGCTGGGACCAGGAATTGCTTGAGTCCATGGGTTTGAGGCAACATAGCAATACCTAATTTCTAAAAAATAGCCAGGCATGGTGGCATTCATCTGTAAATCCCAACTACTTGAGAGGCTGAAGACTAGGATCACTTGAGTCTACGGGTTCAGGACTACCCTGAGCAACATAGTGAGACCTAGTCTCAAAAATAATAATAGTATAAAGTTATTTTGTATAAAATATGTACCAAAATATTTGAAAATGAATCCCAGAAATAAAAGCAAAAAGACTGAAGAGCAATAAAGTATTTGTGAAAGCAAACCTAGTATGTCTCCAAAATCTTCAGAAACAGATTAAATAATTTTAGCAATTAAAAAGGTAGAGCTTCTTTTTCCTATTTTTGCTTTTTTAAAAAATTTATTTATTTATATATATTTCACATCATTTCAGTCCCTGGGGGTCACCCACCACCTCCCCTTCCCACCCGCTCCAGCTGGTCCCCATTCTCCCCTTGTGCAGTTTCATTTGGTTGACCATATATTAGTGAAACCATTTGGTTTCTGTCCCTTTCTATCTGGCTCATTTCTGCTAGAATGATTTCTTCTAGGTA
>PVHY01004979.1:0-87762 GCA_004024945.1 Uropsilus gracilis
AGGGAGGGAGGGGTTCAGAATAGCTTGCCTATGTTCAGTCTTTTTAAAGACCACATGGTGCTCACACCTTGCCCCTGGTTCCCAGAAGCCTCTGTTCAGCAAATCAGGATAGGTCCAGAAATCTCTACCTTTAAGCACCTTTGAGTCTCTCACTGTGAGGGTCAACCACTGGCTCCAAAGTTGTCTCACTCCTCCTCTTATACCTTTCTTGGCCACACTCTGAAATTTCACACAACTAACTTGCCTCACCTTGTGACCCCAATATTTCCTCATCTCCTATTCTGTGTTACTGTTTTCTCCTCAAATCTCTTCATTATTTAACATGAAAAGTTTACTTATTTATACTGATGATGTTCTCTTGCCCTGCTAGACAGTAGGTTCTCAGTTGAACAACTGTCATTTCTAGGAGTTCCTAAACTAGTCCTCATTATGAAAGGAAAAATATGCTTGTCAAATTTTTGATGTATCTGAAATTAAACTGAACCATTAACTTTGGGAATGTGGGGGCCACTTCCACTTAGCCACACAGAGAAACAGCCCATGTTTGGGGGAGAAATGGGGTGGGGTGATTAGGAGGGGGGTCTCCTCTTTGCTACATCAAGTGTTGCTCTGAGGAGTTCAGATCATCAGCAGGGTAAACAGCAAAAGGGGCAACAATGGGGGAAATGGGACATTTGTGTCATTCCTCACATTTTCACATTCTCACTCAACTTTTGTACTTGAAAATCAGTACCTTTCACGGGTGGAAATAAAAGCTCTGCTCGTGACAAAATAGGAACACTGAGGAGAAATAACATTTGCACTTCAGGTCTCCTGGGAGGATGTGTCATATATATTAAATAAGTATAACACCGTTTAATAGCTATCACCTGATTGGGTTTTATTATTCATTTAAAGTTCCAGGTACTCTAAGGAAGAATAGATTGGATAGGAAGAGCTAAGCAGCCACTGTAATGTCTTTTGGGTCAAGGGGAGATGGAGATGTTCTCTCAGAAAGGCTCACAGATTCCCCACCATTCACTTAAAGGAAACTTATGATAATTTTGAGTGGTGTTTCATAGCAGGGGATTTTTGCAGACTCAAAATCACTTTGGAGTGAAAGGTACATTGAATTAACAGACAGAGAGTGTTAGTGGAGGTGATGCTGTTTGGAAAATCCAGACATTGAGCAACTTTGTACGACGAGCCTGCAGATGCTGCTGTGCAATGTGGTCATTAGCTGCAGATGCTTTGATGTGAGAAGACCTAGATCCTCCTTTCTGGCTCTGCCCCTTTTTAACTGTGGGAATGTGAGCAAGTTACTTCATCCCCCTGAACCTCAGTTTCCTCATCTGTCAAAAAGATATAATTATACTTACTTCATGGGGACACTAGAAGAATGAAATCGTGGAGCATGTAGAAAGAATCTAGTCTATGGCTGGCAGATGGCAAAGAACAAAGATCAATCTAAGCAAGTAGCAACAAATTTTCTTCTTGCTGTACTTGTATTATTTTACTTCTGAGATGATGGCAAAAGTATAACTAGTTCTATTAGTAGCCACATTAATAATACTATTCATAGTAGTCATCATAGTCTATCATATTAAAAATTTACCTATCATATTGAGTATGTATCATATTAAGATATTGTGCTCTGTTCTTTGTATTCATTATTTTGCATAATATGTACATGGACTCACGTAAAATGAGGTCATTTTTCCTTCATTTCTTCAGATGAACATACAGAGAGAGGAAGAAACTTGGTAGTAGTGACACAAGGCAATTAAAACCTGGGTAGTCTCAAGTATACATAAGGGTCTGTCTTACATCAAAGCCTGGAATTTTCAACACATAATTCCAAAACATACAGTAAACATGGCTGCGTTAGTCTCCTTCTGACCAAGAGAAAGGTGTTCAACAGAGGTAACAATTGAGCGACTATCAGAGGATGGAGAGATCTTTCAAACTGGGGAAGGACATATTACAAAGAAGGAAGCATAAGCAGGTAACAAGGCCCTGAACATATGTGGTACTACCAAGCATGGAGTCCAGAGCTGTTAGGGGGAGACAAAGGCAGGGCCCTCAGCTACCACAACTACCACGAGGGTCAAAAGATGTTAGATGTAAAACTTCCTGTTTCCCTGAAGCTTTGGCATAGATGCAGAGGACCAAGTATAAAATAGAAGCTACCATATATCTACCAGATCTAAAGGGAGTTGCTAAGCCAATTCTGCAAGGTGAGAAGAGGACTGACACAAGGTGGTGGGGCCAACATGAGATCACCCCCTTTGACCATAAAAATTTGGGGGTGAAAAACTGAAAAGAGAAACTTTCTATGGAAAATAGGATTGAGTGTCCAACTGCTCCTTTGTGGAAAGGACAAAAGAACTAACTGCACAGCATCACCTCATACCTAGTGTGACAGGTGAAAGGCTCATGGGGAAGCTGAACATATGTCTATAGGAGTCTGGGGACATAGTAACTGATGCTTGATGGATGTTGGAAAAAACTTAAAGTCAAAGATTATACAGTGAAAAGAAAGTTCTATTCTTTGTTGGCAAGGAACAAGAGAACTTCTAAAGATTTTCTTTTTTTATTATTTATTTTAAAAAAATTTTCTGCACCCTTGCTAAGGCAAAGTTGCTGATTTGCCTGTTGCTGCAAAGAGATCCTGTGAAATGAAAATCTGACTCAAGCAAAAAGAGAGTCTCCTGAAGAGGAATATCTGGTAGTCTACTTTGCCTCGTTGAGAGAAGAGACCCTTGAAAAGCACCAGCATGAGATAGACAGCTTGAGGTAAGAGACTATCAGGTGAGAACTGTGACCCATAACTATTACTGTAGTCTGACAACTTCCACAGAGAAAGGCTAAGGATCCCATAAAAGCATCCCCTATGAGAAAGAGCCAATAAAAATGACTCGTTTACCCAGATGGCAGAGATACAGACGATAGCTCTACAAATCTCTCATCTTCTCCCAACTAGCTACTAGCTGTTTAAGATATCACCATGCCCAATGCTGCATTTAAACTGCAATAAATCCTTTATTTCTGGAAAATAATTGGAGTCTTGTTATTCTGAATAATTGGAAAAGCTATTTCATCCAGGCCCGGGGAAAATGGTATTAGAGTCTGCAACAGGGGCTGTGAGAACATATCAAGTGGTTCTCTGACTTTATCCCACTGAGACCAGCTAATAGAATAAAAACCAATTTGATTCATGGTAGTAAAGATAATGACAAGTCCATGAAAACTCTGACCTGCCATACATTGTTCCTCATCCTTCTGTCTGCTCCCCTCCTCAAGGCATTTGGGTTTTGGCTTTAATTTCTGATCTTTGTCTCCCTTTTCTTGTCATGATTTCAAGTCTGCTCTTCCACAGAATCCCCCCTTTCATCATCTTTCAAGCCAGTGTGCCACATGGATACCAATGTCAATAGAATGGCATTAGATAGAGAAGCATTTTGGGTGAGGAGTTCTCCATGATGATCTGGAAACTACGTTGGGTCACATCATGAAGAGATCTGAATGACTTGCTAATATGTGCCAGCTTTCTTGTCTCGTTCCAGATGTAAGGAGACACTGAAGAATTTTCATTTGAATGTGGACATAATCCTGTTTTGGAGATTTTATCTTTATTCATTTTGGGCTGCAGGTATGGGAAACAAATTGACTCAGAAAGAAACTGAAGATGGAAAAATCATTTGTGAGGTAACTCTAAGGTATATAATTTATAAAATTAGTGAAACAAAGATTAAAATTCCCTAATTGTCATATAACGCTGAGGGGACAGAATATATCATGTTGCATCATCATCATCATCATCATCATCATCATCATCATCATCATCATCAGAGTATGGATTTGGAAGTGGGCTGCAGACTGTGTATTGACTGATAGATTAATGCTTCTAACCAAAATAAACTTTTTTCACATCATCCTGGAATCTTGGATTATAAATTCCACTGAGCTTTTCTCTCATGGACTTAATTTAGATCATTTGGATCTTCTTGTAAGATTAGGAAAAGAAAAATGGTTTCCCATCTCTTAAATACCTATGATATTTAGACCAAAAAGAAAGTAACTTCCCCTCTCCTGCTCACATACATTTCGTGTTTAAATGGAAAATGTACTTTGTATGAAACTGTCTAATATTTTAATAGGCAAAAAGTTATTTGTATTTCACCCAAAGCCCCATTTAGAATGGTTCTTTATTTTATATTAGCTTTAACTTTGGTCTATTATTTTCACAAATATTTTTCACAGTCGTTGAAAATAATGTTAAATACTTTAGGATATGAGCTGAGCCAAATGCAGTTTCCTGGGTTGGACTTAGTAAAAAAGAAAAATTGGGCTTGCTGAGAACAATTTTCCATTGTAATATTCCAAAGCAACAAAAACATTTTTGTTAGAAAAGCATTATAATATTCTGTGCCAATTTATATGTTCTGCTTTTCCTATTCATTCACATGTCATATGCTACTGCCTCAGTCCCTAAGAACCACCTGGTCACTCACTTGACCACTTCTTACCTTGCCACTCCAGTTACAAAAACCAGAGGGCTCATCTAGCACTATTTTATATTGAATACATTCTGTCCTTCCTTCCTTTCAAAATCTCCATATTTATCATCAGTTTTTGCAAAGATCATTTATTCAAAATTTCAGAGGATAATCAAAGCATCAATACTAATAACAATCATGTATCGAATGCTTATCACATGCCAGATAACATGTTCAGGATTTTTCTCTGTTCTTCCCATTTTCTTTTATTTTTTTTGTACAACAAATCCATAATTTAGAAATATTATTTTATAAACAATAAGTTCAAAGAGGTTTAATGATCTGCCCCAAATCATATACTTACTGAGAAACTCAGCTAACTCCAAAGTAGGACTCTGAGATATTAAGCTGCCTTTTCACCCCATCTAGAGAAATCACTAGTATTTCCTGTACTTATGGCATAACATTGACCACAAGAATAAATTCCTATCCCTGAGTTGATATTTTTCACTCCCAGTGAGGAGTTTATTAGATGATTTGATGGGTTGGACAAGAAAGTTTCCAATGCTTTTTCATGAGAAGAAAAATGTTGCTGCACTTTGAAAGAAAAATCATTTTTTAGAATCTTTGAAAGGCCCCCAAATAACCTAGAAAGGTAAGTACTTCTTGAGGCCTAGCCACTCAAACTAAGAAATAGGTGTGGTCTTCTAAAATTATGAACTACATTCTCCCTCAAATTTTCCCAGTGAATTCATAGGATTTAGGTTATTAATGCCTAATAGTCAATTTCTATTTGTTCTTATTATTCAAAGCAAATTAAATCAACACTACAGGATGGTTCTTTTTCTAGTGTTAAACAACTGTTTCACCTACCAAAACTCTATGCTACAGTATTACATGAGGCAGAGCAGGATAGGAAAATCTATAGGAAGCATAATACCGAATTACTCTTAGTTTTCAACATTTTTTCTACTTTGCATTTTGCTTAGATTATGGTATCATAACATGAACTGATCTAAGCTTACAGTCCCCCTGAATGTTACTCATTTACCAATGAATGAGTCTGAGAAGCCAGAAAAATTTCTGAAAGTAGAACAGAAATAAGCTGGAAAAAAAGGGGATTACAGGGAATGGAAGCATTGAGGAGACACTCTTGAATGTTGAGAGTTTGTGATGGCTACCTGACCCTTTCCTTCTCTAGAATTTCAGAGCGATAATTAGCTCAAGAGGCAGTCCTTTTGACTGGGTCTTGGAAACTAAATCCCCTTCCTGCCACTGACTCATTTTGTGTCCTGCGCTGGTCACATAACCTTGTTGAACCTTGGTTTCTTAACTTGCAAAATGAAAATAATAATATGTATAGTACAAGGGTGTTGTGGAGTGTAATTAGCGTTTCTAAAATACTTTGAGATGATCAGATGAAAGGTGTACTTTAAATTTACAACATTAATTATTATTTTTAGTGTACCCAACCATTTGAAAATAAAAGAAACCATTGAATGCTATTTTACCATCACTTAGCCTATAACACAAGACTATTTCTGCAAATTATGGCCTTATGGTCAATATGACTTACTCTTTCTTAGACTACTCCCAAAGAAACTAACTTAGAAACAATATACAAAATAGGAGATCTAACAGGAATAGGGAAAGGACTAGCAGGTAAGTATTGGTTTGACTAGTCAGAGCAGACACACCTAACTATTGAAGTCAACACAGTAGGAGAAGGGATAATTGAAGGAAACAAAGATAGAGCTTGATTGCAAAATAATATAATGGCACTTCTATTTGAAGTGTGCTATTCTTCTTAGGATCCTAAAGCAATTTACCAATATTATCTCCTTAACCCTTATTAGGAGGAGAGCAAAGAGGAGTCCACTTTAGAGAGAGATGAATAAAATCTTAATGACAAGTGGTTTGCCAAGGTCACTCAGTCCACTGTTAGCAGTGGGGTTGAGGCTGTCCTTTCTCCAGAACAAGGGCAAAGAGTTTGGTAGAGGTGGGGCTAGGATTAGAACTCAGGTGTTTGGTACCTAATAATTGGATAATGTTACCTCGCTTCAAACAACTGGATAGAGTTGAGGATAAAGGCATCTTACAAAAGAATATGCCTCAGCATCTAATTTTATTTATAGACTTTTTATAGTCTATTAATGTGTAGAAGCTCTTATCAAGTTGACTCCATCTCTCCTAGATAAACAGTATCTGGGAAAACATGTTTCTTACTCCAGTGTTTAAATGCTGCAATTTTTATTTCCACCAGTGATGATGAAGATTTCAAAAGAGTTTTATTTTATGGTGCATTTCACATCATTGAGGGGAAATCAGTCCCTTTGAAAGGGTAACTAAAATCATATATTTCAGTAGATCATTTATTTCTTATCAGAAATTTTTCAGTATTGTTGATCCAGTCTGTCTAAGGAAGCATAAATGCACATTCATCTCAGTTAAATCAAACCCTAAAAATATTGACATAGCTCTACCTCATGACTTCATGAACATCGCTAATACAATTCTTATCCAAATACAACAAGATATAGAATATGGGAGTCATCACATTGAAATTACTTTTTGGGTGTCTTACAATGTCTGAGATCACTCAGCTTTCAAAATCTACCAAAACAAAGTTGCTGCCATTTCTTGTATGTTAAGTTGACTGTGGTTATTAGAAAAAAATTATATAATTAGGATCTATCATAAATTAATGTATCTATCTCTCTTCCCCATCTCTTGATAAAAGCATACTGTAAATTATCTCAACTAGATAATCAGAAAATACTTGAAACATCAGAAAAGCAGTGCATGAGAGACTTTTTTTAGTAAGATCCCACATACTCATTTGGGAAAAAGGGTGAATTGATAAGGGATTTGATAGATTTTAAGATCATTACAATAAGGATACATTCAGGGCAACAGCTCTCCTGCCCAGCTGTCATTGCAAGTCTCTCTTTTAACAAACCTTCACCAACCTTCTCCCTTTGCAAGACAGCAGAGGCAGCTCTCCTCCCAGGGCTGCTAGCTGGAGGCTATGCAGTAGTCTCTTCTAACAAACCTGTCTCTTTTGGGGCAACTTTCTTCCTGATGGTATCTGTGCAATTGTCCTTTACTCCCCCCTTTTTATAATTTTATAATAAACCTGCATTTTTGGATATAAAAAAAAGATACATTTACCTACATGCAAGATGACACAAATAATACCTCCTAGAATTCCTTGTTTAATTTATGGTACAATTCTCATTATTGAATGAATGTGAAAATATGATTGTGTTCAATGACGATGTCTTTAATCAGGAATCAAACCATGTTCCAAACCTCTGGATCTTCTTTATGTTTAGTATCTAGATTCAAAATGGGTGGTTGCCTTTCAGACACAGTCTTACAGACCAATTCCTGCCTCGATGTCTGTGACTCACTCCACTCAGGTTCACAGAATTCTGATTAATTAGTGGGGCAAGTTTCTACCCTGCATTATTTATCTCATAATCTCCAGTTTCACGACTCTCTGGGCCAAATAATACCACATACAGCAACTTGCAAAGAGTCTTTTCAAATAAACTCAGCTTCAAAATAACCAACACCCACACTAGTCTACAACGGTTAGCCCTCTCCTGCCAGAAACATCATCAAACAGTTCAGTGATGATAGAACTTTGAGTTACTAATCCAATAGCTTGATTTCCTTGAAGATAAGTAGAATGTATCTTTATAGGACTTGACTTTTTTTCAGTAATATACAAGAACCTAGAATAGGTATTGGGCTTTTAAATATGTGGGTAAAATTTTTAACTCAAAAAGGACATTGTATTAGTTGCAAACACTCAGAATATCCCTTTCCTCTGCCAATTGACACTGATTTTGGGTTTTTCTATAACAATATTCTTATCATCTCCATCTCTTGTCTGTTCATAATTCCACTTTGGGGTGAGGGAACTGGGGATGGTACTTCTTATGTCTACTATGGAGAAACCCATTAAAAAAACACAACTCAAGGAAAAATCCTATATGAACTTGAGTAAAATAATTATCTTTTATTTATTTGTATTGAGTTTTAATATCACACAACATCAGTCATCTTTGTAAGGTTGTTGGTCCCTCTGGGAATGCCTCCCCCTTCCTTACATCCTGTCCAAGTCATTCCACCCCCTCTCTCATTATTTTTCATTGGTCCATAGTTAGTCCTTTAATCTCTTCTTTCAGGACCAATGTCCTTTTCTTGGGTGAGGATCTGCATTCTTAGGATACCATAGACTGTGCCGCTTTGATTTCCAGTCTTACCTTTGTGTCAGGCAGTAGGCAGTCGGTCTGAGCTCATTTGGAGTCTATCAGTGCCTTTTCCTCTTTGCTGAATGTCTCTTCCATTCTGTTCTCAGTTCTGTTTTAGTGTTTACTTCTTTTTTTTTCTTTGCCTTATAGTTCTGGCCTCTGGCTTGGAGGGTCTGGTTCCTCTCCTTTGTTGGTTGAGAAATTCCTTGAGGGTTGGTCTGGTTGATCTCCTCAGTCCGTCGTGGTTTCCCTCAGCTGTTGGGTGTCTACCATATTTCTGTGACCTTCCTCCCCCTGTCAAGAGGGGGTGCACTTTGGTCTCTGAACAAAGATTTTGGCTCCCAGCCCCCATTGATTGTGTACATGTAATTTGGGTAGGTCGTCTCTATAATGAGTCTCACAGTCCTGTGTTCAGTGGTTCTCTCTAAGCACTTTTTTGTTCCTGCCTAAGAGAAGTGTGTGTCCAGGGCTTTCATTCATATCCCTCACCATGTTTGCCTTTTCAGTTGGATTATTTGTGGTTTTCTTATTGTTGATGAGGACTGACTTGAGTGGGAGTAAACCAGAGGGAGTTAGAGTCCCCTCCACCTCCACCCTAGTACCTAGACACCAAAAAGCATGGTGAACTGGTACATGGTTACTTTTTAGGTAGAAAATCAGAGAAATATGATCCATGAAAGAAATAATTGATAAAATTAATAGCTTTTTCTCTGAAAAAAATGCTAAGAGGACAGGCCACACACTGAAAAAAATCATTGGCACAAGACATATTTGAGAACCGCTATCCAAAATACACACACACACACACACACACGCAAAACCCTCTTAAAATTCGACAATAAGAAAACAAACAACCCAATCAAAACTGAGCCAAAATCCCTTCTCAGCATTTTGGCTAAGATCAAGTGCTTAACAAATGAGCCAAAGACCTTTCTTGGACAGCTCACTACAGAAAATGTACAGATGGTAAATGTGCACATGAGAAGATGCTCCACATCATGTGTCATCAGGGAAAAGCAAATGAAAACAACAGTGATACATCATTACACACTTATTAAAATGGTCAAAGTCCTGCACACTGAGGACATCAAATACTAGTGAGGGTGTGGAGCTACAGGCACTCTCACTCATTGCTCGTGTAATGGAAGAATGACACAGCCATTTTACATAACTACACATATTTTATCCTACAATCCAGCTACTGTGCTCTTTGATATTTACTAAAAGGAAAGAAAACTTATATCTACATGAAAACCTGCTATAACCTAGAAGTTATAGCAGTTTTATTCATAATTGCCAAAACTTCAAAGCAACTGAGATGTGATTCATAAGGTGAATGAATAAATAATATGGTACATCCAACAATGGTATATTATGCAGCAAAAATATAAAATTATTAAAAGGAGAAAACTGAAATTCATATTACTGAGTTAATGAAATCTATCTGAAAAGCCAACCACCATGTGATTTCAACTACCTGACATACTGAAAAAGGCAAAATGATGAGTATAGTAAAAGATTAGAGGTTGCTAGGGCTAGGGATAAAGTGAGAGATGAGTAAGCAGAGCACAGAGGAATTTTAGGGCAATAAAAATGCATGATACTATGGTGATAAACTCATGTCACCATCCATCTGTCCAATCCCATAACTTTATGACATCAAGAAAGAGTAAATCTTCAAGTATAGACTTTGGGTGATTAAGATATGTTAAAATGTTTCTCTATTGTTACCAATGTATATAATCTGATAAAGGATATTGATAACAAGAGAGGCTAAGCAAGAATGGGGGTGGGGGTTTCTGGGAAATTGCTGTACCTTCCTCTCGATTTTGCTGCAAATCTAAAACTAATATTAAAAATAAAGCTTTTAACACAGAGAGATATACCCTCTATTTTGTTTAAGAGATAGGTTGGATCATAAGAAACCAAAAGCTTCATCGCAAAGAGAATAATAATGCTTCTATGTCCATTAAACTTGACCTAAAGGATGATGTCCTGTATTACATTGCTCTTAAAAAATGACTCCTGTTTGGTTTGTAAATGTGCAAACAAATACAGATACTCCAATATAATTTTAAGGATTCCCATAGAAAGTTTTAAGTGATTTGCTTGCCTCCTAAGATGATATGGAACTGCTTCAGGGATTTGATCTAAGATATTTAAAAGCTATGAATATAAACAGCTTACCTCAAAGAGGCCTACCTTACTGCAGTCTGAAGAAACAAGTTGGAAGGTGTCTGCTTTAAGAAAGAATGGCAGGACTGCATTGTGGTTAAAGAGTAGGACGCCCTTCTAGAGGGTCAGCGCTTGACTTGCACATTTTTAGATTCAGTCTGGCCTACCCAGCTGTCTTGGAAAAAGCTACATAAACTTCATTCTCAATGTTTCCCTCACTTCTTTAGTTCTGAAACATGAATAGGGCCAGAGTGACCCCCTACCTGCCTCTTTTCTTATAGCTGTCGCCTTAGTGAAGGAGGCAGCCATGGGTGCAGACTGACGATCACACCCAGCTCTACATGAATTCAGCAACTCCAAACCAAACAAAAGGAATCCCAGGTCAATCTCTCTTCACTCCTACAAATCTGGTTTGGTTCAGCTTGGTGTCCAGTGGACTGAGTCATGTAATTACCCCATGGGAAACAGAAGATGGGACTGCATTTTAATGCCAGAGACTGATCCCATAAGCTCCACTCTTTATTTTAATAAAACATGGTTGTACTTGTTTGGTGTTTGTATTTGTTTTAATAGTAATCAAAATTATATGGACTCTAATTTCCAATGAATGCACCTTAATCATCAGAAAGGTATAATTAATTAGCTTAGCCAAAGAAGTCTTTGGTTCTCACACACTCTGCCCCTGTACTCTTCCCCCACTTCCTCCCACTCTGCTGTTTTAGACCATGAGGTGTTTAAGTTGCTTTCTCTCAGCAGGGTCTTTTCTCTTAGCAGCTATTAACTAGAATTTTTATGGTCCTACTACAAAGGGAGAACAAAAGCAAGCACTGATTGTTTTAGCATTTGTAGTCAATTAAATGTCTTTCTATTTAATAGTGAAAGTCCATTTGATTTATCAACTATCAAATGACAACTTATAGCTCATTTTATCCAAAGCATTGCAAAAGCTTATTCTAAGGCTGCCTGTGCCCATGATTTAGTGTTATGTGGGTAGGAGCTTTCACTCTCTGGGACTTCTCAGCTTAGATATTAATCATGATCAGACACATATACTGGGTGACATTTTTCTCTTCTTTTTAATTCCCACATAAAACTCCCACTGAAGTGATGAAGAAGACTCATATGTGTAGGAGGCTGACTTGATATTTGCATAAGTTCTTAAGCAGCCAAGTGGAATTACATTTTGTCTGTTCACAGTACATCAATACATGTAATAATCTCCCTTTCCTGGCATCAACAACTCAATTCTTCTTCAGAAACTGGAATGACAAGTCTCCAACATGCTCCAGAATATAGGCATCCAGTGGCTATTAAAAGTATTCAGTTTTTCTAGAATTTAACAGCACCACTCTATTCATGTAAACCCAGCTCAATATGACAAAATCCCACGCAGCTTGAAAACTCAATAGTAGGAGTTGAAGTCAGCTTGCCAGGTTGACAAGTGACTCAACACTGAAGTTTAATTGTCGCTGCTGTTTGCCAGTAACTGTAAGCAGGTACTTATCTTGGCCTCACCATGCTGGTTCCCCAGCATTTTTCAGTTGGGAAAGTAACTGCATGAACTACAGTGGCTGTTCTAGATGAAAATAGGTGTATTATCATTGGCATTTTGGACAAGCCTTTGGTATTTCATTGCTCTGGCACAGTACATGAGGGCATTACACTGTTTGAAGAGATGGGCCAAGATGATGAAATGTTGGCCCTTCTCCAAAATTTCAAGTGGTTTACACCCAGTATCGGCTAGAAAGGCATTTGCTCACACATAGGGTGACATTCTCAGTTTAGGGAAGCCTGGGAACTTACCTTCTGTAACTCACTCACACTCATACACATTTACAGTTACAAAACTTGATGTCTCAAACTCATAATGCTTCTAACAGTGATATAAATAATGCGATAAACTCACAGACTAAAGCTTAGAGATTTCTATGATTGAACGAGGTTCATCATTAGAATTTTGAATCATGACACATTGGAGATTTTGCAAGGCATTAGTGCCAATATTTTTAGTGGCGCTCTCAATTTTTTTTGGATACCATTAATGTTTGAGAACAAGTAAAACCCATGGGTAATTACCAAAAATTACTTTATTTTTCCATCAACACTTATGGCCCTTAATAAGTGAAAGAATGAAAGAATATATTTGTCTTATTTTTCTCCCCTTCCAAGAACTGTTAGGAGGGAAATAAACCAACAATGAATGGGAGGAGCCATAAAATAAACAATCACCTGGGTAACCAAGAGCAAGTAGTAGTTATCAGAAGGAAGTAGACACCCTTTGGTGGATGAGGAGGATGCTATACTTTAAATAACACTTCTTGATTAGAAGGAACTATATTCTTTGAAACAATAAGGCTGACAATGTGTAAGTATAACAGTACTGGGGCTGTTTCAAGCCATCCATGACTTTGAGCAAATAACGATCTTTTTTAGGCTTGATAAAGAACCAGCTTAATTATCTTTAAGAATCTGAATCTCTCTGTACTCTATCTTGAAATCTTTGGATTGAAACTGGCACAATGACTTTGCCACTTTACCTGAAGACTTGTTCCTCCTGGAAGAACTGGGGAATTAAATTAAGTCAACAAAAAAGTCTTTTGCACAAGGCAGTTCTTCCATTCTTGTGGTGACACAAATGGTAAGGAAAACACTCACCTGAAATTTCACAAGGTTCACTACAAAACACACAGCTAGTACCTGACTTGGAGGACTTGAACACTAGCCCTCGAATTCCAAATCTGGTAACTTATCTCTCTAAATATCCTTTCTTGAGTTCATGATGAGTTGCTTATAATTTAAAATTATTACCAAGAGACTTCATCTTTTTATTGATCTCTTATTGCGATAACTTTATGATACCTGGAGACACACAAACTCTTTATTTTTATTTATTGATTACACATATATGCATACACACACATATATGTCTTCGTCAAGGTTCTCCCATCACCTGTGAATGATCTTGCTCTCTTGTGCCCTCCCCATCTCCCATTTCTGCCTTCTTCCCCCTCTCTTCCTGTATACTTCAGTTTTGTTGACAGTTTTAAATTTTTCTTGTCCATTTGCTTGTTTTTGTTCCCCTGTATCCCTCATATAAGTGAGACCATTCCATATTCTCTTTTTCTTTCTGACTTATTTCCACTATCATGAATCTTTCTAGCTCCATCCATGTTTCTGTGAATGACACGTTTGTCTTCTTTGATTGATGAATAATATCCCATTGTGTAGACATACCGCATCTTTTTCAATCATTTGTCAGTTTGGGGGTATTTGGTTTGTTTCCATATCTTAGCAATTATAAATAGTGCTGCGATAAACATCCAGGTAAATGTGTCTTTTTGAATTAGTGTTTTTGTATTCTTTGGGTCAATTCCCAGTAGTGGAATTGCTGGGTCGAATGGTATTTCCAATATCAGTAGCTTGAAAGTCCTCCACACAGCTTTCCATAGTGGCTGGACCAGTTAGTATTCCCACCACCAGTGTAAGAATGTTCCTTTTTCTCCACATCCATGCCAACACTTGTTATCCTTTTTTAAAAAAATATGGGTCATTCTTACTGGTATAAGGTGGTATATCAGTGTGGTTCTGATTTGCATTTCCCTGACTATGAGTGATATTGAGCATTTTTTCATACGTCTATTGCCCATTTGTATTTTCTCTTTGGAGAAATGTCTATTTAGTTCCTTTCCCCATTTTTTGACTGGGCTTTTGCTTTGCTTATGCTAAGTTGTGTGAGTTCTTTGTGGATATTTGTTCTCAAACCCTTATCACTTGTATGTAGGGCAAAAGTTTTTCTCAATCATTTGGGTTTCTTTTTGTTTTCATTATTGCTTCTTTTGCTGTACAGAGGTTTTTAGTTTGATATAGTCCCAGCTGTTTTTGTTTTCCTTCTTTTTCTTCCAGCTGTAGATGTGTTCTGAAAGGGATTTCTGAAGTATAGTTCTTGGAGAGTTTTGCCTAAGTTTTCATCTATGTATTTTATAGTTCAGGTCTAACATCTAAGTCCTTTGTACATTTTGATTTGGTTTATGTACAAAGTATGAAGAAGAAGTTTTCTTGGTTTATATTTTGCATGTCATGGTCCAATTTTCCCAGGACCATTTAAGAGGCTATCTTGTTCCAGTGTATGCTTTTTGCCCCTCACAAATTCCCTAGTCATAATGGGGTCAAGAAACAAAAAAATGAGGTGGTGACCCCATAATGTCATACCTGAGGCCTGTGCAGTAAGAAGAAGCCTCAGGTATTTGAGGAGAATTTTAAAAAATGAAACATGTCCAATGTCACATTTGTGATACCAAAGAAACAAGAAATACATGTGGCTCTTTCTGTTCCCCTGGTTCTGGGCCCTCTGTTTAGGTCATGCAGTCTACAGTCCTCCATTTTCAATTCCTTAGTTCCTCTGCTGGTCATGAATGCCCCTAAGTCCCTCATCTGCCTACCTGGATCAGATCTAACTTCTGCTCCAGACTGCGCAAGCTTTGTCTCTTTAATGAAAACTCTCTTGGCCACCACCCAATGGTTCCTTCCCCCGCACCTGTATTATATCCCAACTTGTAGTTCTGTCTTTAATATTCCTATAGTTACTCATACTTCTACATTGTTGTCCTGCTGGACTCCCTAACAAACTATCTGTTACCTAGACTCAGAGCCCATACCTCAATGCAATGAGTTTTTTGCCCTCTCTATGTAGCCTTTTACTCATTCATACTATTCTTTTGGAAGTGGTAGTTTTCAGTGGCCCATTTCCTTACCAGTTTCCAGATAGAGAATGATGGACCAGTTGTATGGAAGTGAAAGGCACAGAGCAGGTACACCATAATAGCCATAAAGAAGCTGTGTCTGCAATTAACTAGAAGGGTTAGAACAGTCAGAGAACTGTTTATAAGCAGCAGATAGGTGAACACTGGTCATTGATAAAGACAGAGTGATAGGTAAACAGTCATAATTTCAGTCATTTCTACAGCACTCCTATTACCAAAAAATCTTTCACTTATACTTTCTTCTTTTACTTTTATAATAATCACATAAAGAGAGGATTTATCTCTATACTTTATGAAAGTTGAAACTTGAGCTATGAAGAGACTGTGGTATATTTATTGTCTACTTGTGACCAAGTAAGGACTCAAATTGACTCTGTTGATTGCAGTCCTATGTCCTTATTCTATGATACAAATGATGACATTTTGATGCATTCAGTTATTAAACACATATTCTATTTGAAAGGTATCACATATCATATGGCATTGGTTCTTGAGTACATACAAATAAAAGAAAAAATTATAACCCTCAAGAAATTCAAATTAGAAGGACAAATACAAGCAGGGAAATACACAATTACAACTCAGTATTCTAGGTGTTAATATTATGGACTTAATGTTAGTCTTCCTCCTCCCTGATTCTCAAATCACAAGTTGAAGTTTAATCTCTGATATTTGGCAATTGAGACTCAGGAGGGTGATTGGGTCATGAGGGTGAGGGTCTCATGAATGGCATTAGTTCCCGTCTAAAGGAGACCCCAAGAACATCTCCTCCACATCTGTCATAAGAAGATGCAGTAAGAAGAAAACCATTTATAAACAAGGAATCAGGTTTCCACCATATGCTAAACCAAACACTTCATATGGTACTTTATTCCCATAACAAAAAGTACATGGTTCTAGGAACTAAGGAGTAGAAACCAAAGTAGTGCTGCCTCCCATCTTTCCCAGGTATCTAATTAGATAATTTATGCATTTCTTCTCAGCAGCTCAGGGTTCTGTGGATTTAGAGATGCCCATTCTTAATAGAACATCCCTGCTATGAGAAACAGTAATAATTCCACGGTGTTATAGGCTGGGACTGGGAATCCAAGTTCCTTGCCAAGGAACCAGCTGACGAGAGAAGGAATCATTATTTTGCAGTGTAATGGACCAATTATCAGACAGAAGAGTTGCTATTAATCACTGAAACAAGGAAGAAAAGTCTGGCACTCGGGTAACTTGTTTATCTCTTGGACACATCTTGGTAGTTCTTGCCCTTTTACGATGGCCAATGGACAAGGGCAGCAATCCTGGTCAAAGAGCATGGTGACTATGTTTGAGAGCTCTCAAGACTGAGGGCATGAGTAACAACAGGTAAGAACTGAGACCAAGGGATGAAAGTGAGAAAAATCCCGAATCAGTCAGTAGTGGAAGAGAAAGGCAATAAATTGTGACACTGAGATCAGATGTAGTGATGGGCTATAGCTTGTTCCACTACCCTGCTGTTCTCAATTTACTGCAATGAGAGAAATTCAGTAAAATCCTATAGAGCTGAGTCCTAAATGTACATTGAGAAGGGGATTTAAATGGAGCAAGGACTATACTGTGGATGACATTGGGCAGACCCAGATCCACATATATCTTCCTTCAAAAATAAAAAAGGACTATTATTCTAGTACTTTTAATGCTCTCATAATCCTGCAGGTCACCTCAGATTGCAGAGGGCCCTCTCCCCCAAGATAATTCCCAAACTAGGTACATCCTCATCTGGTAACTAATTGATGCCAGACAAGCCATCATCCATTAACTGATAAAACTTTGCCATCTGAACCCAACTCAGGATGACTCTGAAGGACCATTATGGTTGCAGAGTTTGCTCTGGAGTCACCTATGAACTCAGCATCTCCTTCCCCTCCTGAGGACATACCATAATAAATATTCTTTACTTTAAACACCATCTCATGGGTTCTTGATATAACCCAAACCCTAATAGGTGAAACTATCTAGAGAGAAAATTAACAATTTCTGAGTCATTTGCCATCTGAGAAAAGAAGACATTCTTTTCTTTCTCAAAGTAGCATGGTAGTAGGGTCAAGAGGCCATGAGTAAAGTTAGTTAGTGGGAGTGAGGAAGGGATGAAGCTGCCCAAGTATCATGGTCACCTTTACTAGAAGATCTTCAAAATGCAGAGGATGAGGCATAGCGTTTGGGTAGCAGGAAGACTATTGAATTTGTCTTGTGACTAACCTTGAAAATTGTGCAGATCTATTGGGTGGTCCTCCTGAAGAAGGATGCCCCATAACAGCTTGGGTTTCTGACCAACAAAGATGTAGCAAAAGGCTTTCGCTGGAGTTAACTCAGAGCAAGGACTGCCACTTAGATAGAAAAGACAGATGCATGTCCTTTCCTGCCTGCTGATGGATCTCAGAAACAGTACTTGACCCTAGGCCCCCAGAGGTCCAGCAAGACACAAAATCACAAAAAGCAAGGACAGGAAAGAATGCAGCCACCCATGCCTTAATAGAGATTGCAACTGGCCAAATATTCCAGTCCAAATGACCATAATCTTGGCAGAGCAGCAGAATTCTGAGGACAGCCGGAAACCTTCAAATGTTTATGTGATTTTCTACAGGGGAAGTGCTTGCTGATTCTAGGAAGGGTGGGACCCCCACAGTTAGCTGAGCTACTTAGGTGATTGCACTGAGCCTTTATGCTTTAGAAAATCACCTTTAACATTTCTTAACTAGGTTTTAAGGCACAATAGGCAATTCATTCATTTCCTCTCAGAGGACCTGGCACATGTGACTGTCTCCTGAGAGAGGCAATTATCACCTCAAGGTGGCCTGCCTGGAACACCCTTTTCTGGTACTGATTGAGAGGAAGTAAGCTGATGTGACTGTTGCAGGATGCTAATCACAAGATGGAAACAAGATACTGTGAAGAATTTTTACAATATTTCTCTCAGGCAAGCACACACACAACTTCAAAACCCGGAAAATGTTTTCTTAAGTTCACTCATTTCAATTTTTTTAGAACACAATTTTGAGGTTAACAGAATTTCTATCATTTTAGTAGGCTCATCTTTAAACTTTAAAGTCCTCATTTCTTTAAGGACTTTAAGGAACTTATATTTACTTTCATTGTATAATACGCAGAGCTTTCTATACCCTGGTGGCTCCTGGAAAAGGCATATGCTCAACTTGCAAGGTAAGATCCTTAGAAGCTCTGTTAGCCCTGAAAAGGACCAGTGACATGTTGGACTAGGGATTGAGAGAATATGGTTCAGGTTCTATTCTCTAAAGTGAATGATCTCATTGCTGTCTGTCCTTTCCAGATGGTTCCAGTTCAATGCTGCCTCCTCCACAAAGGATACCACACCAACTCAGGTTAAAACTCTGTGGTTTATCACACTTATTTTTCTCTTCTGTCTATAGCACTTAGTATAAATTGCCTTTTTATGGCTATCTCATTTCTTTAAAGGCTACAGCCCTGTCTTCTAAGTTTTGTATATCTTAAACTTAGAGAACCTTTCATATATTAACGATTGTGTATGCATTGTTGAAATGAATCAGAATGATGCAATGGTATGACAGGAAGAGTTCTGTCAAGAGATCAATGAATAGAAACAGGAATAGTTTAAGCCGTCCTCAGGACTTCTATCTACTCAAAGAATGTATGCAACTGACCTTTACTAAACATTCTCACATCAAAAATTATTTTCCACCCTATTTTTTAAACAGAAACATGAAAGATGAAGTTGACAATTTCCATAAGAGAGCTGTAGTCCTTTTAAGTGTTTCAGATATTGCTTTTTTTATTGCGTATATAAAGATATCATCTGAAGAGCATTCATATCCATTGAAGCAAATGGAAAGGCAAAGTTATGGAGAGTTGATGGACTGGTGACAGGTCAAAAAAGACTGAACCATACAATGTGGTAGAGAAATAAAGATGTCCAGATAAGTCAAGAAATTATCCAAAGAAATTGATTGTAGATCTGTGTGGGTGAGAAACACATCAATAGCAAAGGCCACTCTGGGAGCGTGTAGGAAAACAGTGTTGAATGTCAAGTGATAAAACAAAGAGAGGCACACATGTTAAAAAATAGGATCATCGTGGAAATGAAAAATGCATATGGTGAGCCAAGAACAATTCTGAGGAAGTTGAGTTGTAGATTAAAGTGTCCACATCGGGGGAAAAGAAAATAACAAGGCACTGGGAGGAGGAAGAGGCAGAGTAAAGCTTAGGTAAATATTAGTCAAGTCAGGAGAATGTGTACTGCCTGTGGAAGACAGGGCTGTTGTTCACATAGCCACCAGCTAAATTCAACCCAAGGAGAACACAATATGGAAATTTTGAGTGCAAGTTAACCGCACTTGGCCACTGCAAATAATGCCAAGACTCCATCAGCGATGAAAATACCATTCAACTGTTTTCTGGAAGAGACATATAAACTTATTGATTATTTTTATATAAAGCAAAATGTATAGTGGCAAGTGACATACATGAAAGTGTGCTATAATTTGAATTTGAATCCTAGCCAGTAATATTTATGAGAGGCACAAAACCCACATCATGACTTTTTTAGAGGATGTTATCTTTCTCCTTATTTATACATTTTACCTACAAGTATAATCCATTCTTCCATACTTATTTATTCTGTTGCTTCAAACACATATGAGGTTTAGAGCACAGGGCCTTTGTGGTCCCTCCAATTCCAGGTTCTTGCTGTTTTCTTGCACATTATAGTTAGCAGAACCTGGAAGAAGTAGCCGGAGATAAGGGAAAAGACAGTGTTACAGCCTCAAAGACTGAAACAAAATTCTTCCTATTTTAAACTGCTGAGATCTGCAAAGAGCTAATCATTTTCCACTGTACAAAAGTTCATGGGAATATATTGGTGATTACAAAGAGGAACAAGATGAATGACTTTCAACTCTAGGTTCTATAGTCTTCCTAGTTAACCCGTAGACTTGACCTAAGAGGAGTAATTCTTAGGAAATTACAGCATGACGACACTAATGTCAGTGGATAGTTGGTATCCACTGAATTAAATTCATTAGTAACAGAACAGTATTATAGGATATTACTATATATATATGTATGTATATATATATATTTCCAAAATGGCATTGTCATTGTGCTTTAATTTTTTTTGTCCAGATTTTTACTCCAGAGATCAATGGAACAAAGCTGAGAATAGGTAAGGTAATTCACAGACTTGAACTAGTAAATTTTGTTTGATTTGCCCAGTCCTGGAATTTATAAAGTAAGTGATTAAATGACTTGGTATAAATTTTTTAAAATTCAAAAGAGTGGGGGAATAAAGAATGACAATGCCTGGATTCTGAAATTTGTTGTTTCATGTTCTACATAGAGTATAAAAGTGATTTTGCTTCCTCCTCTCAGATCTCATATCCAGCTGGTCTTGAGTTAAGAATCTTAAGCATGTTAACCACACCACACATCAAAGAAACAATTTTCAGCATTACAGGGCTCCTGCCCACTGACTCAGCAAGCTAATTAGCACCACCTATCTTACTCTCAGCTACTACACTGAGGACAAAAGAGGTGTAAGAGCAAAGCATCCAGAAAGCTGACCATCAACAATTACAATATGTGTAAATAAGCTACATAAAAATATATTTCAGACATCACAAACTCTCTGATCTAATTTCAACAGATAATAATTTGAGCAGTTTTAAATGAAATTGTGTTTCTTGTTTTCCTATGTTTCTCACAAGAGAAACTCATTTATTTTTATAGATTCCTTTTAAGGTTTACTTCAGATTTTTGCCTGCTTGAGGTTAGAAAGAAATACTCTTACACAAGCCATACCCTTCTGTTCTCTAATTAGGAGATCTAGTTATTGCTCTGGTCATTAGATTTGAGAAGTTCAGAGACTGCTGAAAATTAGTCTTCCCACTTAACTTACGAATCTGATTCTGATTGAGTTACAGAGTTTCATTCAAAACAATGATCATTGATATATATGTTTAGTTTTGGAGTACATTAGTTTAATAGAGAGCAATTAATTAAACTACCATAAGTAGATGAAAAGGAAAGGATTGTTGAGTTATTGATTCTATCTGAGACAACACACTATTATAGCAAAAGATTTAAAAATCAGTCAATAAGGAGGAAAAATTGACTCATTAGCTTGAGAACCAATTCTCACTGACTGAAAGTAGTAGAAGCACTACAAGAAGAAGAATATATTTGACTTACCAGCTTATTTTCAGCTCCCAATGCATAGTAAATGCTTCACAATTTTTGAAAGTATATGTATGTGTATACACATGCAAACATTCAATATATACACGTGTGTGTACTTTTACATATATACATATAATTCTAGATGGTCACTTTGACAGGAGATAGTGGTATTTGTAATATAAATAATGATACTTCCACATGACTTATTCATGATAATACATGAATATATAATACAATTACTGGAATATATTAATGTATAACTCTAAAAATACTAAGAGAGCTATGATTGTCTCAATGAATTAAGTAAAAAAGAGGTAGATATATGATACTGTGAGTGATCCATTTATTCATTCTATAAATATTTATGTACTACTATATGCTAGAACCTATCTTCAATGCTAGATCACAGACTTGCCAGAAGCTTATAAAGTTGAAGCTAAAACATTCTTTAAATTAGTCAGTTTAACTGTGTTTGAAATGAAATATCTCTGAACAAGATTTGATCTGCTCCATGGACCAATGGTTAGGAAATTCCTAAATTGAACATTTGGGATGAACACTGTAAAGGACATCATCAGAAGGAAAGCTAATGGGTTGTGACATCATTTCCCCAGGAAAAGTAGTAGAAGGGTCTTGAAAATCATTGTAACCCTCACATGGGGTAAAAATACTCTCCTGGCAGAGATTTAAATGGCTGTTCCAATTGGGTCATTAAGAAAATACTTAGATAAAAAGTTGTTCTTTAGAAGAGTTCTGCTGTCAAGCAGGAAGAAATGAACCATGTAATGTTTAATGCTTTGGGATTTAAAAATAGCGCTAAAGTACAATAGCATGTTGTGGAACAAGAATTCGACAATATGTTTCAACTAGATGACCTGTTCCATCTTTAGCATCTCCCATTTCTGTGATTTAACTCCATTACAGTTAAGTATACCATAAAAAATAAAGCCATATGGGAACATGACCAACAGTAACAACAAAAATAATAACACTCTCAGCTCCTTCCTTAGATGAAAGGCTCCGTGTTTTTACAAAACACTACGCAAACATTATCTTTTTAATTCCCACAACACCCAAGGTGTGTGGGAGGTAAGTATTATTGTCCCATTTTGCAAATGGAGAAGTTGAGGTTCATGGAGTTTGACTTGCTCATGGCTGCAAAACAAGCCACCAAGGGAACTAAATCTTTTGACACTGCGATGTGAACAACTGAAAAATAACTGCCCTGATGAAATACTGAAGGTGAAGGTAAAGTCTGTTCCCAGGTTATGGCAGTGATGGAAAGGGAAAATGGAATAAACTTACAAGTCTGAGTAAATTAATTAAGGCAAGCTGATGTGAGGTTACTAAGGTGAGACACACAGAGAAAATGAAGTGGGGTTCTCTACGGAGTGATGGCTTTCTGAAGGACCAAGAAGGAGTCAGACTTCAGAATGATGTGGTATCATTTAGGGAATATTAAGACAAAAATAAACAGAAGAAAAACCAATTGTCTGCTATTCTCTTGTAGTGATAATTAGATTATCGATCACAGTCAATATCCAGGACTAAATTTTCATACAACATACAATATGGATGACACAACTTTGTACTTCAGACTTAGAGCAACCACCTGCACTATACAGACCCAAAACAAACTATTTAAACTATATGTAAATGAAAAAAATGACTGAATAAGTGGATGAAATATTATTTTAAAAAAAACATATTTGAATCTACCCAAAGATTAATTCAAAAGAATAACAGTACTCAGATGTTTATATCAGCACTATTTACAATAGCCAAAACATGGAAACAACCCAAATGGCCCAAATAGACTAATGGATTAAAAAACTGTGGTATAAGTACACAATGGAATATTATTCATCAACCAAAAAAGACAAACATGTCATTTGCAGCAACATGGAACATGGATGGAGTTAAAAGGAATCATGCTAGCAGAAATGAGTCAGAAAGAAAAAGAGAAATACAGGATGGTCTTACTTGTATGAGGGATGTAAAGAAAAACAAATAAACAGACAAGAATAATTTAAAACTGTCAACAGAACTGAACTATCGAGCAAGAGAGGGGGCAGGAAGGAAATCGGCAGTGTGATGGGCATAAAAGACTAAGATAAAAGTTCACAGGTGACAAGGTGGTGGAAGAACACTGGAGCAAACAATTATGTAAAATAAATAAAAATATATAATAAGTAAGATATTTTAAAATTAAAAAAATAAAACAGGTTAAAAAACTTGACTTATCCACCTTTGGGGGCATTTCTAAGTCTTTTTAATATTTAAGAAGCCTAAATCCTACATAATATTATCCAAATAGTCCAGAAAGGACTAACAGAAAAATGACAATGACAAAGGTGATTGTCATGGTAAGGAGACCAGGGTTGTCCACATTGCCTTGGGCTGCCGTATTTCCTAATTCAAAGCAGAACTTAGTTTGTTCCAGGCACTGCAGCTCCACCTGAACAAATTGAAGCTACTTGTGCTCTCAAACACTGTGAGCAAGTTACACATATCCTTTGGGCACCGCTTATTAGGGAGTGTGGATCCAGGAGTCACAGAAACCGTAAGAACTCAATGCAGACTGCTGAGTCAGAAGCAGGGATGGGCAGAGGGAAGAAGACAGCAGAGTTGGCACACCGAACCTCAAAGAATTCAAACTGGATATGTGGGTTTTCACTACATTTAGGGTGTATGGTTAGATAATTGCCTTCAGACCTCTGGACTCTTTTTTGCTCCTTCTGTCTCATTCCAGTAACTGAATGACCCAGAGAGTCTTAACTCCTCAGGTCAAAACAGGCCATCACCACTCCAGGCTACCCAGTAAATGAACTAGTCCCTTGTCCAAATTGCATCACAGCTCCACTTTATTTTCTCTGCCAAATTTTGCTTTCGCACCTTTCTTCCACACAAGGTTGATTCCCAAGAGCACTCCCTAAAATTTCCATCTCAGAGGCTGTTTTCTGAGGACTTCACCCAATAGGCAGCAAAGATATATATCAATGTTTCATTTTAAAGACTCATATAAGATTATAATGCATGAGCCCAAAAGTTGGACTGATTAAGAATGCCATGATTATGTCTTGATTTTAGAAAATACAGGGTAAATAGTCTGTATAATTACATAGGAAAATAAAATTCCAAAATAAACTGCATTTTTTAAAAAATTCCATCTGTAGGATTTCAGAGTGATTTTATTTGGAAACACATCTAGATGTTATTTTAATGTTCTTGCTGAGACAGTTGAATTTAATGCTGAGTTTTTCTTACTTGCAGTCCATCATGAGGATTGCTTACTGACATATGAAAACCATGAGTAGTTGAAGAAGCCTAAGGTTAAAATACCAAAGCCTCTAGTGTCTGTGAAGCTTTGGAAAAGTCACTTAACCACTCAGACCTTTTTTCCCTTGGCTGTTATTGGAAAATGATAACTAAATGAAATTCATAATGTAATCTGCTCAAGTCAGTGCTTCATACACTGGGTGAGTTCAAATAATATTGTTTTCCATATAAATTGAGGGATAGTTTTACCTTTCAGTTTCACATTAAGGGAGGTTCAAATGAAAGTATTCTAGAAGGGAATACAAAGAAGGGTCGTATGTACATACAACATGATGCAGATTATTTCTAAAAATCCAGAAGTTGTAAAATGCCATTGAAACTTTCTTTGATATTCCAAACTCAACCTTTCTACCTTCTATTTGTCTTCTATACAGTTTCAAAAACTTTTTTTTCATTTTAACTGAGCCCTTAACAATAATCAACTTTCAAAGGCTAGAAATAAGCCTTCCTTCATCATACATTCTGTTATCTATTGACTGATGGCTTAGCTTGGGTAATATTAGCTTGGGCAACAGATGATAGATAGATAGATAGATAGATAGATAGATAGATAGATAGATAGATAGATAGATAGATAGATAGATAGATAGATAGATAGATAGATAGATAGATAGATAGATAGATAGACAGATAGAGAGAGAGATACTGAATTCTGTTCTCAACAAACATAAACTGTGTCCTCAAGCATAACTGATGGGTTTCATTCTGTATCAAATCTCACCGGCTCACACCCCAGTAGCAGATATCCCTCCAAGACCTTTTCTTTGACCCTCCCATTTGTTTTCCAAGAGCATCTAAAGTGCACTCCATATGCCCTCTCATACTCTCCAGAAGCCCTTGAGATGCCACCTATGAATACTCTTCCTGCCAGCCCCTCTATAACAACATTGACCTGGGTCAGGATGCCCCTCCTGAGGGCATCAGCACCAGCACTCAAGTAGGCCACACCAGTCTGTGTCCCCTATAGTCTTCAGGGTACTCTGTTGTGGTGAACAAGAATAGAGCAGAGGACTGGCCAAATGAGACTTTGCCACCATACTAAAATGCTTAGGCTTAGCCTGCGGTCAGCAGAATGATTTAAGGGTTGAGACGGGGCTTCACACACACACACACACACACACATCACACTCACACACACACACATGCACACACTCACATATATATACTTATATTATTTGCATTTATGTGTGATTAGACATATACACACATGAATATGTGCTATGTGCATGCGTGCAAGCATGTGTGTCTATATTGGTATAAATACATTTACATAGGTCTCCCATCCAAGTACTAACCAGGCCTGACCCTGTTTAGCTTCCGAGATCTGACGAGATCGGGTGCGTTCAGGGTGGTATGGCCATAGACTAAATACATATACATAGGTAGATACAGATATTAGTATTTTAGCAACACTGGCTGAAGCGTAGAGCATGCAGGAACACCTTGATTGCTGAGTCAAGAGAACCATTATGAGGGTCAATAATGGTACAAGGAAGACCTGGTGCGAATCTCAGCTTAAGCAGAGGCAGAGTCTCCAAGCTGTTGGAAAGGTGGGCTTACCCCTATGGGCTTGATTTACTGGGCTTCCAGGACAGCCAGTTTTGAATTATGGTTGGCCAGTGGTGATGATACCAGAGTTTGTAAATGAGAAGCCCAAGGTATTCATCTCCACCACCCCTGGGGCTCAGGTGACCCCTTTGCAGCACAGGTCTTCCTTGGCACGTGCACACATGCCACAGTACTGGCTAATGCCCAGGTGTCCCACCCTGGGCTGTGGGAAGCCCACTTCCTCCTTTTGTCTTTCCCGCCTGGGGTTGATTGCAGTTTCCTGCTGTTGCTAACATCTAAGTCCATGCATTGTCTGTCATTTGGCTTCTCATCTCTTCCAGTACCTGTTGAACCAATTCTCTGGGCGAAATTCTGTTTTAAAATATTTGAACGGGTTTTTCTTCTCCTGGTCAGACTCTGACTGATACAGAGGGGAACATGTTTGAGAGATATTAAGAAGGCGAATCACTGGCACTTTATGAATAAAACTGGTCTCATCTAACTCAAAGTCATCCTCCCTCTTTTGTCTCTTCCTCCAATAGTGTAGCGCTATGGTACTGATTCTTCAGGCAACTGGTTCTGCCCTTCTTCTAGGGGAAGCTTTGTGCCATCTAGCTGAGCTGAGAGTTCTCAAATTCCTTATAAAACAATACTGAAAGTCCAATAATAATGGGATGCTTCACATGAATGACTGACAAGTCTTTGTCACTTTCACCTTTCACAGTGTCTGGGAGTTTCTGGGTGTGCTGGGCTTCAGACTGTCAGCAATGAAGACAAAGCCTGCTGGACAAGGCCATGGCCACTGATAAGACACCAGTCACTGATTCAGAACACACCACACAAAAACCCAACAGAATAGCGCAGTTCAGACACTGTTTTCAGACACAAATGGACAATGAAATAAGCTCCACATGGAGAGGAAAGGAAAAGGGTCAGGAGTTGATGGTGATACTACATAGGATAATGGCATCATGTACTTGGGGTGTCCCATGCCTGGGCAGAAAGGAGACCTGAAATTAAATGGGTACAGATGCTTCATGTGATGTTAAAGATGATGTTGGAGGAAGAATAAACCGAAGAGCAGGTGCTTCCCTGATGAAGATCTGGTTATTTGCAAGTAAGGCTGAGAGGGGTTGACCAGACAGACAAACACAAAAATTTAATTTAAGTTAAAATTTTAGAATAGGTTTAGATTTAGAGAAAAGTGGCCAAGCTAATACAGGAGTCCCTTCATATTCCCCATTCATGAGTCCCTGCTGTCAACATGCTGCATTATTATGGCACATTAGTCACAGCATGGAAAGCAACACTGGTACATTCCTACTCCTAAATGTGCCACTTTTTTTTTTCCTGAAGTTTATATCCTTCTTCTTTACACGTGCCAGGATCCCACTGTATTATATTTTAGAGGCATTTTATTTTTATTTTCTGTCTTCTTAAAGACAAAAATATTTGGTCCTATTTATTTTATTAAAGGACTATATCGTATATACACACTGTTTCCAACTTCAGTACATATCCTGGAAGGTGACCAGTATAAATTCTTCCCCATGGGAGTGTACGGGAGCCTACCCGGCAGGTGTCAAGGCATGTTGGCTCAAACTCCAGCCTACCATTTCTGTCTGCTCAACCTTGGAAAAGCACTTAAATGTTTAATCCTTCTATAAAATAATTTTCTTATCTGTAAAATAGAAATAGTGATGGTCACCTACCTCATGAATGGAATATGTGAATTAAAATCATAGCATATATACATCACTTAGAATAGATTCTGGGAACATGGTAAGCACTGAATTCATCTTGGTTGCTAATACTCTTACAATAGTTAATAGTTAATACTCTTACAACAGAATCTGATTCTATAGTATTACATATATCTCTTTTCTTGACATTCATATATTTTTAATTAGGTGGTTTTATTTGTCTTTATTTCTGGACTGCAATTTTCAGAAGTTCAAGAACATTCCTGACTTAGAGTAGCTGTTCAGAAAATAAATTCTTGAATGCTGCACAAGCTGACTGCAGAGCAAAAAAAAAATCAAAGACATGAGAGGCAAAAATTAGGAGATAGAGAGAGAGAAAGAGAGATAGAGAGACAGACAGATAGAAAGAGAGAGATAGGAAGATAGATAGAGAGATAGAAAGATAGAGATAGACAGATAGAGATAGATAGATAGATAGATAGATAGATAGATAGATAGATAGATAGATAGATAGATAGATAGATAGACATATATACATACATACATTGATGCATAGATACATAGATACATACACAGATAGATACATAGATAGATACACAGATATCAAATGGGGGCAAAACATCTATATTTTCTCAGTCATTGCTCTATAATGGCTTGTCCCTCACCATATTTATATGCATGTTCTCTTCATGTGCTGCATTATTATGAAAAATATATTTTCTCTGTGAACAATGACTTAAAAGTTCACTGGGAGGACACTACCCTTTTAAACACTGGTAATGAAGAATGGGAGAGGGAATTCTGGATGTAATTTCCCACTGCAACTTTCTGGTGAAATTGGCACTGGAAGTGCACATGAGATGAGCATGTCTAATAGCCAAATGGACTCAATATCTAAGGTTCTTGCCAAATGCCCTAAAAAACTGAGTGTTCTCCATATATAAATGCACTCTTGGGCTTCATGAATGCCAGGCACAGATGTTTGTGAAACCACATACATTTCTGCCATAAATGCAACTGTAAAATGCGCTCCACTCTTATCCAGCCCTCCAGACAAGGAAGCTGTGAGATGCGGTTTTTTCCCCTCTTTCCTGCAAGTTGCCTTTGCCTTTGAAATATTGCGAAGCAGTTGTCCCACAGGGTGGAGGTGGAATTAGCAGCTGCAGCATTTCTTAAACTGTCATCTCTTTGGTATGCTGCTTCCTTTCACTCTCATGTTGGGGAAGATCCCACCCATCCTTCACATTCCTCCTGAGCAAGTTGTGTCAAGGAAAGGCAAGAGAGGAAGCTATTCCCATCCTCCAGGGTGTAATCAAAAAGGAAGGTTTTAATTAGTTTCTCAGGATGTTCTCAGTTTCTGTGTAGAACAGCCCTTCCCTCTTCTTGGCATCAGAGGACTTCTTGAATTCCTGAAGAAATGGTGTTGTCTGTCTTTCTTAGCACTTGCCACAATTGTGATCTTAGACTTATTTATATGATTTGTGAATCTGTGATTTCCCCCCAGCAGGCCGTGGATTCTGTGAAAGCAGGATTGTGGCTGATTTTTTATACCCATTATATCCTGAGCTGTGCATCTGCCTGGAGCAGGCACTCAACAAATGGTTGCAAAATAAAGTAGTGAGCTATGATTAAAGAGGTTCCAGATTACTAGACAAAAATCACCTGAAATACATGTGCCCACCAGGTTGCTTCCACATGAGGTTCCTGGGAGAGCTCACAATAATAGTTTTTCCTATATACCACTTTTCTAAGTGTAGCATATATGTCTTATGTATTAACTCAAATAGTATATATATCCACACAATGAGCTACCTGCTGCCTTTATCCAAATTTTCCAAATGCAAAATCACAGAGGGTCAGCAAAATTTACCAGGTCACATGGAAACTCAGGACAAAGCCTGGGATGTGACACAGCTGAACTGGCTCCAGAGATTGCACATCAAACCCACTGGGGAGATCCTGTTCCTGAAATGCCACATGGATCACCCTTTGGGTTCACAGACTTCAAGTGGTATGAAGGATAATAGTTCTAAGTAGCAAAAACAAAGTAGATCTGGAGAAATTCCTAAACCATCTTTGATATTTAAGAATGTGATACAGTACACATTGTTCAGAGTTAACAAGATCAAGGACTGGCCAGGCACAGTGGCTCCTGCCTGTAAGCTTCAGCCTATGAAGCAGCTGGGGCCAGGGAGTGCAGTTTGAGTCCCACTGGGGCAACACAGCGAGACCTAGTCCCAAAAATATATCTGAGCATGGTGGCGCGCACCTGTAATCCCAACTATCTGGGAAGCTGAGGCTGGGGATTGCTTGAGTCTGTGGTACCCCGGGCAACATGAGCCTACAGTTCCACAGGCAAAAATAGTGAGACCTAGTCTCAAAAAAAAAAAAAAAAAAAGGAAAACAAACAAGATCAAGGGTTGGATGTCATTGCTGGCAAAAATAAATATTGAAAAAAATTCTTGCCTGAATCCCTTCAATGTCAATTACACTTTACATAGATATTTACAATTACATTGTGTAGATATTTTTTTTAATTTTATATTTTATATTTTAAAAATTTACTTCATTTTCCCCTTAAAATAACACCTTAAAGATTGTTATCATATGAAAATACCATTTAACTAATTATTCCACTTCAGTGACTTCATGGAATTATAAGTGGCTAAAGAATGAAGATTAGCCGGGCATGGTGGCTCGTGCCTGTAAGCATCAGCCTATGAAGCGGCTGGGGCTAGGGATCACTGTTAGAGTTCCTCCTGGGGCCCATAGCGAGACCTAGTTCCAAAAAAAATAGCTGGTAGTGGTGGCATGCGCCTGTAATCCCAGCTACCTGGGAAGCTGAGGCTGGGGATTGCTTGAGTCTGTGGTATCCCGGGCAACGAGAGCCTGCAGCTCCATGGGCAAAAACAGAGAGACCTAGTTTCAAAAAAAAAAAAAAAGAATGAAGATTAAGTCCTATCAAAATAAGATTCCTGTATGAAGAAATATCCCTACCATACTGAAAGGCATATACTTTAATTCCAAATGGAGTTTATAACACAAAGAAATGGAGGAAAACATTTCAATGTCTGAATTTCCATTGCACATTGGACCATTTTTCTTGTTCTTGACATTTAATGAATTGTACTCTTATGTCCATGCACTTGTCCTAACCTTCCCCTCCCAAAAAAAAAAAAATCTGTAAACTTAAAATATAACCTGTGTCTTGCAATAAAATGCAATGTGCTGGAAAGAAAAGAACAAGATTTTTATTAGTGAGGAGAATTACCATTTACTATTTGAACATCCTTGGGCAAGTTATTGAACTTCTCCCATCCCTGATTTATTCATCTATAAAATGAGGTCCATGGTGATATTCAGTTCTCTTAGCTAAAACTTTAAAAGAGTTTTGAGATTTTGGTTAAATTTAGTAGACTGAAAAATACATGCTTTGCTGCAGGGACATAAAATTTCAGTAAAAACATGAAAAAGCTCCCTAAGCCCATAAGAGCAAAGAGGTCAAGGAAAGAGAGATAAAACAAGAGATTTGTATGAACAGCAATGGATTGATTTGTGGTAACTCATTTGCCAGGTCAGCAAACCAGGAGACCCTAACATGAGTGATGACACAAAGAAGGTTCATTTGCTCAGAACCTCAGAAAACTCAGGAGTTGGAAGGAGGGGGCATTTTGAAAGTGAGTATTGGTGGAAATGAAAACAAGATCACTGAATATCTTCATAAGCAGCAGCAAAGCCTTTAGATCCCTGTCCTTCCTCATGATACAGGGTACCGACGCAGTTAAAAATTGTATTGACTCCAAAAATACCCTGGTGGGTGGAGTCTGAAAGAACTGTGAGAAAAAATAGCAAGTGGGAAGAGAGGACATATAGAAAAGGATAAGCAAAGAAAATAAAAAGGAAAGGAGATGAGAATGGTGGACTGAGAGAACAGGCCCATGTGGCCTGGCTAGGGAAAGCTCCCTGAAAGAGAGAGTTGGTGGGAGCAAGGAGCCATGGTGACTGGCAGAAGAGTAGGCAATGTGGAGAGTGTGGCACCACAGCAAGGTGGCATAGTGAGCTGGTACATGGAGATGGCCAGGGATTTGGAAAGCTGATTTGAGCATCAGCAATTGTGAAAGAAATCTGAAGAGCCTTGGAGAAGGAGAGCAGCTCGGAACACTGGAGAAGAAGCAAAGAGAAGATACTGGAGAAAGACTGGACTTTGCCAGAGTGCCTGCCTCAGGTTTGGAGGGGCAAAGGGGCACCATCTTGGACATGTGTCTTTGGGACCTTTGGGACTGAAAATGGTGACTGGGGTCACCATTGGGTCACCATGATAACTGCCACTTGTGGCTTTAAGGACTTTTTGTTTTCCTGATTAATTTCTCTTGTTACTAAAACCCTGTTGTTTAAACTGCTTTTGTCTGGCAACTGCTCTGTGCAAGTGATGCAGGCCTGTGGCTTGTTGGTAGAGGCTTCTGCCCATTTTAACCTGATTTCACTCACACAGTGGTGTCTACATGACTGAAATGATAATAATTTTTATGTAAAAATAATATGGAATCTGATTATGAATCTATCCAAACACTGTATTTTAAAGTGCACTATAAAAACAGAGAAAGTAGAAATACTTGGAGTGTGAAGGGACATACTTAAGGGCGCTCAACCATTGTCTTTCTTTGTAGGACAGTCATAGGCAGTATCCAAAATTGACAAGTTAGTGAATGCAGTAGAGCATGTTATATAAAACTATTAAAGCAAATACCAAAAGAAATGATAAGAGTTTTATTCCCAGGTGATTTAATTTTCATTGGCACAATGGTGAATGGAGTGGGTTTTTTAATTTCTTCTTCTTCTAACTTTTTGCATATAAGAAGGCTTCTGACATTCATGTGTTAATTTTGTAGCTAGCTACTTACTGAACTGGTTTATTATTTTAAGTTGTTTTACTGTAGATATTTTTGGGTTCACTATATAAAGTGTCATATCATCTGCATATAATTATTTCACTTCTTTCTCTATTTGTATTCCTTTTATGACTTTATCGTATTGCCCTAGCTAGCTATGGTATATGTACACAATGGAATATTATTCATCAATCAAAAAAGACCAACTTATGTCATTTGCAGGAACATGGATGAAATTAGAAGGGATCATGCTTGCAGAAATAAGTCAGACAGAAAAAGATAAATACTGGATGATCTCACTTATATGAGGGATAAAGGGAAAACAGACAAGAAAAATTCATAACTAACTCTCAGCAAAATTGAAGCATGGCACATGTGAGGGGAAGGGAGGAAAGCAGAAGTGGGAGGGACACAAAAGATTAAACTGGTTCACCAGTGATAAGGTGGTGGTAGATAATGATGTAAAATAAAACAAATGAAAAAATATAAATTTTTTAAACGAAACGGCGAAGATCAAAAATGGCTTCCTTTAGTAAGTGAGATCAAAATGTGTTGAGATAAGGACTGCTGTTTTGCATTATAAGCCATGAAGAATGATTTGGCTCTTGTGTCTATGTATATTTAAAATCATAAATATCAATAAACATCAGTGGCAGTTCTCATAATCCTGTTGGTTTTTATTTTCTCCCCTCATTTATTTATGTTCATATGAATTGCCTTCTAGTGTCTCATTAAATGCTAATTAAATGACTAAGCAAATGAGCCATCAAGGTTCAATATATTGAATTACCAACAAAGTCTTCAGAGGAAAGAAAGGAAGGGACACCTTTATTGACTTAAAATTTATAATGGAAGGAATGACTTGTCACCCCACAACAATGTTTTCTACAATTAATGATCAATCTTGGCACTTTTTAATGGGAGGTGCAGAGAGAAATTGCTATAAATAGGAGAGTGAGTACTTGTTCCAAAGGTGTGTCTTGTGAAATATGAGAATTATGTTCAGCTTGAAAATCTACCTTGAAATACTTTTAGCTCCTTAATATGACATGTAAATTAAACATTGTCAACTCTTAAAATGACCTTTGCCATGATCACTGCTACATGGGTCCACATCTCCCTCATCCATGCCCATCCCTGACTCCACCAGCATGATGGTGATTGACTATCATTGGTACTGATTAGATGACCGAATTCCAGAATCCTATATATTCGCCCTTGAGGAATTTGGCAGACATTAGGCAGATTTTACAGGGAACAAAATAGCAATGGTCACATTTAAGAGCAATTTTGTAATTTGTTTTCACATTAAGTGTTCTACCTAGAGAATATTTTCTCATGAGTTTTCTATCCCTGCAGCTCTCTCCTCCTGCATCTTTCCATTAGGATTAAGAAAAAGAAAGCAATTAGGACTGGAAGAAAGTAATAGGTTCAATGTGGGTGAGTTGTTGACTCCCCATCCATTCTGCTGCTTGATTTCACTCAAGGCTCCTACCCACCACAGCTATCACTTCTTCATGGAAGCAGCAGCCAGTGGAGATCAACGTTCTGGACCCCAGCATATTCAGCTGGTTGTTGAGCTATGTAAAGGAAAAGCAAGAGCCCATCATAGATTGTCTTTCCTTTTCCAAAATAATTTCTCTGAACAATCTAGATAATAGGCATTTTTGAACATCTAAACATCTATTTCAAATAACAGCAAGGAAGTACTCTCCCCCAAAACTACAGATACAGTTAAACAGAACTGGTGACTTATGATTAATAATCACCACAGAAATATAAAACCCAGTGAAACAGCAAAAGTTCAACTTCAACTCAAGCCAAGTGAGCAGATGCCTGGCATCATGTACTAAATGCCACCAAATGGAGGCTCCTGTGGAATGCATGAAGGAGGGAATTCCAGAGAGACTGAGTCAGACTTGGAGCCAATTTGCCGCCGCTGATTATGACCAAGAAGATGGGAAAGTCCTAGGTGAAGAGCTTCTTTGCCAAATTCATTTACTCCAAAAATCTTCAGTGATATAGGGTTTCCAAACACAATGCCATTATCTCAACGTTCCATATAAATTCAGTATCAATAGAGGAAAGAATGATGGGGCAAAGGATAAAACATTTGCGATTTGGGAAAATACTAGCAGGTATGTGTTATAAATTAGCCTAAGTCAAATTCACAGTTCTTAGTGGTTTCCTTCCTACAATGCTGCTTCTTTGTAGGATAGCAAGTGGCAAACTGAATTTTTCTATATAAAAATTTTTTCTATACATTTTCCATCAGCCACAAAAATTGTCACATACTAGCACTGTAAGCTTTATATAATTCCAGCTTTCTGACATTTTAGGTGTTTGGACCATATCCTGTATAAGAACTTTCCTTACAACAGTGTTTAAGAGGTAGGATTCATATAAATTCAAGAAACTCAGCACTCTGAATTAGCAAACTAATTGGCCTCTGTCAGAGTGAAGTCTTGACTACTATGCTAAAGAGCACCAATTTCATGACTTGCTGCATTTTTATGCTCCAGTCATGCAAATACAAAGATCAAATTTCTTTAATATTTGCAAGCACTCCACATAGCCAAACACCACTAATTTTGTCAATAAAGGCCTGTCCCTAACATTTGTTAAATCACTTTATAAACACTTAAACACTGGCATTCAGTAGCTGCTGATTTTCTTGTAATAGCTATCCCTGGAAGAGGATCTTTTAATTAGATGACAGATAATAATCTATATGTTCACTTGAAGAATGTGCCCCCCCCCAAAAAAAAAAAAAAAAAAAAAAAAAAAAAAAAAAAAAAAAAAAAAAAAAAAAAAAAAAAAAAAAAAAAAAAAAAAAAAAAAAAAAAAAAAAAAAAAAAAAAAACACCTCACCAAAGAATGTGAATGTATAACTTTGCTGGAAAGAAGATCTTTGCAGATATAGCCAAGCTAACTGGGGTCATACTGGATTAGAGTGACCTCTAACTAAATGATTAAAAGGAAACTTGGAGACAGGCACCTACAGGGAAGAACACTTCATAAAGACAGAAGCAGAGACTAGATTGATGTATTGATAGCCAAAGAAGTCAAGGATTGCTATCAACCTCCAGAAGTTGGGTGGGAAGAATAGAATGAATTCTCTCTTCAAGCCTTTAGAAGCAATGAGTCCTGTTGATGCCTCAGTTTTCATCTTCTAGTTTCTAGAACTAAGAGAATAAGTTTCCATCTTAAACCTCCTTGTTTGTGGTAATGGGTGATGACACAAATACACCATAGAGTATTTATTTCCAGTTATGACCATTAACAACCCCCAAAACAAGTTAAAAGTCAACTTATATCTAGCTATCTACATATCTACTATGTTGTCAGTGGGAACTATTTCCCAGTGAATCATAGATAACATGAAAATGTGTTAGCAGTTTTGAGATATATATTTATATTTAGCAGTTGTAAAAATCAGCTAATATCTCACAAAAGATGTAGATTATTTTCACATTCTTGAGCTTGCAAAACCATTCTAGTTATCGTAGCTTTAGAAATAAAATGATTTATCTCTTCCTTCCAGAGTTTTTTTGGAAACTTTACAGAGCATGGTTCATTGAACAGGTATAATTTGTCATTGGTCTACAGATATCTTTTGACTCACTAGAGGAAACCAAATCCGAAATATAAAAATGTCACCAGACTTTCATATGAGATGAGACGATATTTAAAAGACTCTTTTCTGATTGTTTGTGTTTTCTCTGTAACAGCAGAAAAGAAATAAGAGCTTCTTCATGGTATGTCATATTTGAGGTATGTGATCTATGTGCCAAATGATAACATGTGAAGACAGGCTTAGCACAATGGTTAGTCCACAGTAAATGAAAAATAAATGTTAGTTAATGTTCATAAAAATAGCTAGCTAATTGGTGTTTAATTGACTGATGTGACTAAATCGTTGTGATGACCTTATTCTCCTATAGACATTTTCAGGCAAAAGAAAACATTGAAGCAAAGAAGAGCTGACTTTGTCTTTAGCAAAGAGGATTCTATAAACACTATAGACTAAGCCAGAAACCAATGATTTAAACAAAAAATAAATCCAAAGGGTTGAAAGACAACTAGAAAGACCTAGGCTATTCCAGAACATTCACCTATGTTAGAATCAAGCTGTAACCTAGACTTGAGTTAGGTACACAAGAGAAATCTGTAGTAAAGGGGCTTGGATCCCCAACTGTAATGGAAGACTTAGCAATCAATTTCAGTGATAGCACCCTGAGCTGATTTTGTTGCCCTGCACCTTGATTGTTTATTTCTATCTCTGAATTCAAACAGAAATTGCTATTTGTCCTGATCAGTCTTAAAGACTAAGTGACTAAGCGTGGAGCTCTGTCTCAGGTCTTACAGAGGAATTATCACTGGACTGGTGCCCCAGACTCCTGCCATCTCAATCGCAAAAACCCAAGCACTGTTAACACCCACATGATGATGGAATGAGTTACTCTGATAAAAATCTTAGCGCTGATTTCCAGAGAATGGAAAAGTGAGATAGAATGTGCCTGGAGAGTCACCAATGTTAAGTGGTGGTAGGTGGTTGTTATTGTTTTGTTTTTGCTTTGTTTCCCCAAAGGAGGAGATGAAATCATGGTCTGGCTGTACTTCTGGCACTCAACCCTCCCCAAGAGAAGAGCTCTCACTCCAGCCAGTAATGGACTTAGTGATAGATTTGGTTTGTCTGAATGGTGATGCATCCAAATCGCAAGCAAATGCCCCCACAATCCAAATACCCCCGCCCAGAGCCATAACAGAGAGCCAAATGGGGCCCCTCCCTGGGCTGAGTGCCAGTGATGGCAACTCTTTGTAAGATGGTGGTAACTGGAGTTTTCCAGACTTCCAAAGCTCATAGATCCCATGGCCTTAAAAGCTAGCATGAACATTAAACACAAGAAAGATATTTCCAAAACTGCTGTGACCTAACTACCAACAGCTCACAAAGTAAGGACTTTTTAACAACAAGCAAAAGGTGGAACGTGCTCATCTCTGAAAACAATACAGTCATTAAAATTGATAATTTGGTACTAGGTCCCCTAAAGTGTACTCTGATTGCTCTCATAAAGCTGCAGATTAGTGAAAATACCAAAACCCCAGAGTGCTCTCTCTATCTCTCTCTGATTTGGGGAAATGCTAGAATATGACTCAATGAGTGATCTTAAGGGTGGAGTCTAACCCTCAAAGCTATTATCAGGGATATACCCTGGAGCTTGGTTATGAAAATCATAAACGTACAAGCTTATGCACAATTTTCTCTGCCTCTAAGGCCGGGCACGGTGGCTCGTGCCTATAGCTTCAGTCTATGAAGTGGCCAGGGCTAGGGATTGCAGTTCGAGTCCCGCTTGGGGCCTGTAGCAAGACCTAGCTCCAAAAATATAGCTGAGCATGGTGGCGCGCACCTGTAATCCCAGCTATCTGGGAAACTGAGGCTGGGGATTGCTAGAGTCCGTGGTACCCCGGGCAACATGAGCCTGCAGTTCCACAGACAAAAATAGCGAGATCTAGTCTCAAAAAAAAAAAAAAAAAGAAAAAAGCAATTTTCTCTGCCTCTTTCAGAGTTTGGAGACCTTTACAGGTCACAGTTCATTTCACAAGTAAAATTTGTCATTATTCTGGGATTAGGCATTGACTAAGATAAATCTATTTCCAGGATTTCATTAAAACTTTTTAACTCAAACTTGTTCTTTTATGATAAAAGTTCCAATAAATCTCTCCAGCCATAGTGCCCACCTCTGCCTCAGATTTCTCTCCTGTGAGGCCATGATTAGCCATATTATTTGACCTTGCCCCCAGCACCAGCACCTTGCACCTTCTGTAATAGGCCGAGCTCAGATCATTTAATTACCTATATCACATTCCACACATACTTTCTAGATGAGCAGAATTTCTGAGATTCTTCAACAAGGAATGGCAAGAAAGTCCCTGGCAAAATGTAAAGTTGAACCATAAACTATATGGTAACCTCTGGCATAGCTTAGGAATTACAAAATCTGTAGTCAGGAAGATAGTAAGAAATCGGGACTTCAATTTTTTTTAATTTTATCAAGACATGTAAAAAGAAAATCTGGAAACCAAAACCAGATTTTTCAGGCATCGTGTCTCTGCTTATACTGTTCTTTCCACAACGTTTCTACTTAAGAAGGGTTAGCCCTTCTTTCCAAGTCCAGTCTCTCTTCTCAGAAACCTTTCCCACTATCCCAGCATTGGTGATTTTTCCCTCTTAGGAGTTTTCAAAACAGTTATTATCTTTTCTCCTCCAAAGCAAGACCTTAAACATCAGAGGCACAATGAGGATTAAATAGCTGTCTGGTTTCCCCTTCATTCTCCTTATTCTCTGTATACTAAGCAAGGTACACTCACCCTTACCTTCTACATGCAAGAAAATATTTTTCATTCCTTCAGATCAACATAGTTGCTTCCTCCTCTTTCCTACATGCATGGGATCTTTCCCCTTTCTGTTTCTTTTAATCATTTCCTCCTCCAAGACTCCTTGTGATTTTTTTTTCCCATTGAGTGAAAATAGCATGGGATTAATGATGGGATTCAAAGAGATTACTATTAAATATAAGAAGTATATCCTCTACTGTAGCAAGTCAAGAGGATACTAAGAGTTCAGTGTGAGCTGTTTGGCATAATGTTAGGGAAATATTTGCTATTTGGGAATTCACATATGATAGACTCTGCCTTCATTTTAACCCAGGAAATAAGTTCATATGCTAAATGCATTGTGCAGCAAGAGTGGTTCAGAGGTGAATGAAAACGAAGTTCAATTAGGATAGGATTAAACAACCAAAGACAATATTGGGTGATATTAATAGTCTACTGAGATTTTACTAGCCAGGATTTTGAGTTTACTTCCACTAGCCTTTGTGTTCATCATCTTTCCATACTGTTTGGGCAGCATTGAGGAACTACAGTGCTGAATTTATACAGCCTGTCAAAAAATTCAGTGTTAGAAGCTGCACTTGTTAAAAGCTAAGTAATCAGAAGATAAAAGCAATTTTGCCTGAAAGGACCTTGGTAAATTTTAAGCATTTCTAATTTAGTCAAATTCTTTAATATACTAGAAGGCTATTATCTCAATTATGTTTACATGTCTAGATTCATACTGTTTCTGATAATATATTACTGCATGTTTAGTAATTTAATATATGAAATAGGAAAAAAGTCCCAGTTTTTCCTCCTGCATTTCTCTCCTTTGTCCTCCACATCATAATACACTTAAAACATTCTGACCTTAGGTGTCACCCACACCCACACCCAGCAATTCTGTGATGCCAGCTGGGTAGCTGGGTAGCGCACAATTTAAATCAATACTGATCCAATCTCTCTGGAGATGGCCTGATAACATAAGGTCCTGTAGGTGAAAGGTTCAGTACCACAAGACTGAGCCCTATGCAGATGTCAATTTCAAGTCATAGCTCCCCAGGTGATTATAAGTTTTGTCCAACCTGGCTTCGAAATGGAGGTCTCCACAACTCCCTTCTCATGCACATTTAGTTTTCTAGAGTGACTCACAGAACTCGGAAGGAAAATTACTTAAAGTTACTAGTTTACCAAAGGATGTGAAAAGAGATCCAGCTGAATAACTGCTGGAGATAGTGAGGATTCAGGAGCTTCTCTCCTTGTGGATGTGGGACTACAATCCCCACAGAGTGTGTTTATTCAACTAGAAGTTTACTGAACCATATGCGGTTGATATGTGGGGCTGTTTCTTTATGTAGTCATGGTCAATTATTTACTGCATTTCTTTACCTTCTGCCTTCTCTGGAGAAGACAGAAGAGTGAGGCAAGAGAAGGGAAGAAGGAGGCTGAAATTTCCAAATTTCTAATCAAGGTTCAATCTTTCTAGTGACTGGCTCCCACCCCAGCATCCACCCAGAATATCCATTTGTTCATTGAAACAAAAGATTCTCTTAGTGCTCTCATCACTTAGGAATTTACAAGGATTTAGGAACCCTATGTCAGGGATGGGGTCAGAGACCAAATATTAGGACAAGGGATGCTCCTTCTGGTGCTCTTATCACTTAGGAATTTACAAGGTTTTTAGGAACTCTGTCAGGAACCAGGTGCAGAAACCAACATATGTATGGGGAAGAGGGGACTTCTGATATCTCACAATAGGCAAATAAATTTTAAATGGAAACTTTTTATGTAAGTAGCCTTTCAAATGGAATGAGTTTAATCATTTTAGCCTCATATTTTGGTAATGAGTCAGGGTTGCAAGTAGCTTACATGAAAGAACACGCCAGGATTTGATTTTGTTATATGAGTCTTTAAATAATATCTGTATTTTAAAATAGATCTCATTGTTTTGTTCATTTGTTCACCTGTACTTTGTTACAACTTATCTTGTTCATTGTATTTATATGCACATTCAATAAATTCATTGGTACTAAAAATTGTTTTCAGATAGACAAAATAAATCACTCCTTTTCCCCTTCATTTATAAACAAAGTATTAATAATAAAGAGATTTCAAAAAATTTTATTTCAAAGTTTTCATTAAATTGAACAAGGTAAAAATTACCCAAGTGATATGAAAATATGGAAAGAAAAAGCTTATATTTGCAATGCGATTTATGATTTATTTTAAAACTGACTTCTAGCTAGAAAATCACTGGATCAAGGCTGAGATGGTGGGGTGGTAATGATTACTCTAAGTTGGCATTGTTCCTCAAAGAGAACCCAGGTCCAGTAAATATTTGATTAAAGAACGTGTAAATCAAAGTGCAAATAGAAGCAAATATTAGACTTTCCCAAATTAGAGCCTCTGTGAAGATAAAACCTTTAATGAATAAACAATACTGTTTGATGAGTCCTTTCAAGGAAACATACTTTTTTCATTTTAAATCCTGTTCTACTTATTTCTGGTTTTGAAAAAAAAAAAATAGGAAGTTGGGTTAGAAAGTAATGAAGATATGACTCAGCTCAGGGATGAAGGGAAGTCCTGAAGCATTTCAAAGCAAGGTCAAGTTGTAACTTCTTTCTCAAATATTATATACTTATGTGAGATAATGAGGAGCAAACAGACACAGAGCTGACAGACACAGGGCATTCAGTTCCGGACTGTGTGGAGAAAAATGGCAACAAGTAAGTCAACCAATAACTATGAATCAAAGCATATAGGCATTCCTATTTAAGAAGAACATCACTGTTATGAATGAAGGTAGATCCTCTCCAGATTGGTGCATAAGCTGACAGGAAAGCTTATAGCTACCACATGAACCCCATTTCTCAGTTTTCCCCAGAAAGGGTTCTGAGGAGGCCTCATAATTCTCTCCATGGTGACTATTTACATAACGGATAATCATACCCTCTCCAAGGTGCATTTGAGTCAGGAGAGATTTGAACATCAGGCTCAGGGGTTTTCTCTGACCCAGTGCTTGATGCAGGCATGGATTTTTTCTGTTGTGGAGATACAGACAAATAATAAGAGGACTAAATGGCTATTGAGAGATTTCTTTGAAATAAAAGCAGAATTCATAAGTGTTCTGGGCTGAGGGCAAGAAGAGTTGGAATGCATGTCTTGCCACTAACCCTTTCCTTCTTTTTTCAAATATTGCCCTTAAAATGCTCTATCATATTAGAGTAGCTATGAGGAAAAAACCTGCAGATCAAGCTTATGAGTCACAGAACAAGCAGAGTGGAAAGGAAAGAATCCAAGAGAGACTGAGAAGGCCCTACTGGTGCAGGGAAAGTGAAGGTTGTACAATCAAACAGATTTTCAGTCATGGTGTTACCATTTCCTACCTCAGGGAACTTGGCAACTTGTTAACTCTCTGGTTCCCTCTGGGCATCTACATGGAGGAGAAATATCTACTGCAAAAGAGTTATGTGAAACAAATTATTACTATTTTCTGATAGAAAGAGCAGGAAATAATCTCTGTGAAAAGAATACTATTGATCCAGCAAGCAAATTTTCAGTGGTTGGACTAAATTTATATCAGTTTCTGAGAACTGTAATGGCTGTAAATTGAACAATTTCAGCAAACATGATCAGTACCAACTATCTAAAAATTCCATCTTCTAAAAACTATGTTTGTATACATTCATGAAATTTGATAAAATTATCAATAAGTTTTACCCAACTGGCAAATAGGGGGATGAAGAACTGATAAGAGGACTTTGTATTTATGTCCTCATCTCTTTCCAGGTTTATTTTTCCTTTTTTCCTAAAACAAGCTCTACCTATTTTTTTCCTCTGAATTTCCATTCATCAGTGTTGAGTGTTGATACGCAATGGAGGGTTGTTAGGCATGTTGTTTTGCCTCATGTTTTTTTCTCTTCATGTACACAGACATACACATATAAACACAACCCCCCCCCCCAGAGAATCACAGTGACCCCCAAGCACATTATCTATAAGGATTTCTTAACCCAACACATAATTTTCTTTAAACTACCATGAGTTATGAGGATTTAAAAAAGATTTCCAGAAGAATATCAGAGCATCAGCTATGCTTGCTAAAAAAACAAACAAACAACAACAACAAAAAAAAAACAAATTAAGGTCAAGTTATTATGATCAGGGAAACACCAATCAAAACCACAATAACTTACCACCATACATACATACTCAGTCTGTCTTGGATTCTTTCATTTCAAGGAAAACAACCCAACAACCCATATAACATGTAAAGGTGATGGCATAGAGGAAAAGAAAAATATAAACCCTCATACACTGTTGAAGGGAATGTAGACTTGCCCAATGTCTATGGAAAACAGTATGGAGGGTCTTCAAAGTATTAAAAAAGATCTATTGAAGATACAGTAATTCCACTGTTAGATACCAATGTAAGGAATATAAAATCACTAATTCAAAGAGATACAAGCTTTCCTATGTTAATTGCATAACTTGGTTATTTACATTAACCAACAACTTAAATGTCCATTGACAGAGCAGTGGATTAAGAGGATGCGGTATTTATACACAATGAAATACCACTAAACTATAAAAAAAATTAACTCCTGCCATTTGTGACAACATAGATATAATTAGAGGGGATTATGCTAAGCAAAGTAAGTCAGGAGGTGAAAGGCAAATACTAGATGACTCATTCATTTATGGAATATAAAGAGAATAAACAAACAAATAAAAAAACAACAAAGGAACTGACAAAAAGTAGACCAAGATAAATCCTAGAAACAGGACTACAGAATGGAGGCCACTAGAAAAGGAGAGAGAAAACATCAGGTAGGAACAAAGAAGGGAAGGACAGAATGGTCTAGGGGCAAGAGCTATGGTGCTTGGCTGGGGATGTTTGGGCTGGTCACATACATTTAAGGAGTGAGAACCTGGTCCCCAAAATCATATATAAAGTGTTGTGAACTAATGCTAGCTCAATAAGTTGAAAAAAGATCAAGTCATTGAAAAATACATATGAAGTCTCTCTGGAATCCAAACACAATTTCTTCCTATTTGACAACGAACTGCTTTAGACACAAAATATGGATCAAAAATATCAATCACTTAATTAAAATTCATTTATATCTTTTTAGTCGCTGGGATAATCCATATGAGAACTGCTGTTCCAAACTGGATACTTGGCTATTTGGCAACTTATTTGAATAAAATAATAACCTCTAGCCGACAGATGGGTAGTATTCAGACTATTACATAAAAGGAGTAAAAACTATTTTATCTATGATCTAAGACAGGGAAAATATGCGGGGAAACAAACAAGACAGAATATTGTCCTTATATAGGAAGTAAAGGCAATGGAATGAGGTGGAGTCAACAGCAACCAAGTGAGCAACACAGCCAACAGAGTGACTCTTAAGCAAACCATGCAGACTAGGCAGCAGCCTGTTCATGGGAGGGTCACACCTTCAACCACGGAGCTTCCCTATTTATATGATGAGAAAGAACCATGATGTGAGGACAGACTTTGGAAAGACAAGTACAAAACCTGAGAAATGAGAGTTTAGTCAAATGCCATGTATTGTAGCTGATCCTGACATCACCAACCTGAAAAGTCATGTCCCTGCATTGACTGCCATATGAAGTACACAGAAAGACCATAGTTCTTGTGTATATTTTGGAGAAAACAGCATACTATTGACATATAAGCTTTTTAGCAATGCCCTGAAGCAGCCCTCTTGAGCTCTCACTCTGTGATCTCACAACTCAGTAATGACGTCAACCCTGGGAGTGGCTCTAGCCCCAAATGGTGTATACAATGTGCCTTGCTAGTGCATTATTTTTTGCCATTTGCTCTCAAATGCTACAGAGGGAAATATACTTCGCCTTCTTCCATTTTTAAGTTATGCTGAAAACTACAGTGTTGATGAATATAGAAAAGATTAGCAAACTGGGAGTGATTTTGTGGAATAAGCAGCACTGTGAGCAGGATGGGAAGGATTAAATGAGATGTCTGTGAAAGTGCTTGTAAACTAGAGCACGTGAACAACTCTTCTGAAGATACAGTTAGTGAAACTTCATAGATGCACTCATGCCTCTGTGTACAGTGGATTCATTGTGGTGCTTTGAATGAGAAACCTAGCTGGAGAGAGCATACCAACAGAATCAGGAGTCTAACGTGGCTGCTGGAAAGGTTTACGTAATCTTCGAATTTATTAGCAGGTAGATAACATCTGGCTAAGGTGTTTATTTCTGGGAGCCACCTTATAAGAGCATACAAAAAACTCCACCTTGTCCCTTTTACAGAAGAGAGAGACAAAGTAAATGAGAGGTAGAATGCTCTCTCATATAAGGAATGGTTGAAAGAAATGGAAGTAAATATCTCTGCTCCAATATTCAAAGAGAGCAGAATTAGAGTGATGTATGAGAGAACTGAACAAAATCAAAACAGAAGTTAGAAGTAGATTTTAGTTTAATACAGGGAGAAACTTTCTTATCATAATATCTGTCTGAAAATAATGGATTACTCCTTCTTTCTAAGTGAAGTTTACCACACTGACCTTTACAGAGATGTCTCTGAGTGGCTACTGTGTCATGAAAGATACTTTCTCAGCATCATTGCCATATACTGTAGCATGTGTCATGGCGGGTCATGGCTGATTGAAACAGCTATGGGCATCTGATTCATAGGTCACAGCCAATGGAATGGCTTGATGTCCTATCTAACTGAAGGTATTATTGAGAAAGAACAACTTTTATTGGCTAGATCATGATAACTGGTCTTTGATCAAATTCTGATGGACTTAAATACACTGTTAATAGTAGTTCTGAACACTAATGAAAATTTACATATAATATGCATCTGTAACTGTAGGAGGTCAATAAACATGTGGTAGATGAATACATGCATAACTAAATAATTGTTTTAGGTTGAGGTGTGAAAGCATTATTCATATAATGACTATATTTTCTGCAGCGAAAAAACTTCTGTATTATATAAAATAAGATGAACTGCATTAGTATTTGATTACATTCCACAAAAAGTCAAGGAGAATTTTTTTAGCTACCTAAGAAAATCTTAAAGATAATGAATTAACTATTTACTAACAGAAAAGAGTTATCTTCTCAGTTCCTTTAAGAAATAATGAATGTATTGCGTTTGAACAAAGAAAGCTATAAACCTATTCTCTTGAAATGATCAAAGATAAAGATGGTAGTAGTCTTAAGGAAATGTGATTCAAAGTAATTATTTTACTTTTGTAGCTATTTATAAATGTAGAGAGGCAAAAATGCTCCTTTTATAGTATCAAATTAATTAACTTCTACTCTGAATTCATCCTCCTTCCTAAAACATCTGAAGAACTAAATAAACTTTTGAAACAATAGTTTTCAAGATACCAGACATCAGGCAGCACAGTTCGGTGATCCCTGAGAGATAGAAAATAAGCAAGATGAGCCCCCACTCAATACTCTAAGAAACTTTCCAGCTAGAGTATCCGAGAACCTGGGAGCCTTGGGGAGAAGAGATACTACACAGAGCCCAGAGGAACCCAGAGGCCTGTGTCACAGAACAGAGCAGCAGACAGCAAACAGTTGCATAAGGAGAAAAAAACTGAAGAAGTGAAAAAAATCTCCATTTGCATATTCAGCAGAGTAATGATTGAGTGTGTTCTCTTTCTCCATCTCACTTCAGACTATACTACATAGCAACAGTAATTAAAACAGTTTGCTATTGAAGAAAAACAGACCACTGGAATAATTAGATAGTCTAGAAATAAGCTCACACAAATATTATCAGTAAACTTTGAAAAAAGAGCCACAACCATACAATAGAGAAAGGTTGATTCTAACAAATTATGTCAAGAAATAATGGAAAATACTTGCAAAAAATAAATACAATTAAACACATGAAATGAAAACACTAAACTCCATTCACCAAATTAATTCAAAATGGTTCCCTAGAAGACCTGAAAACATAAAATCCCTAAGAAGATACAAAGGATACATCACTGAAATGAACCATGGAGAGGTATTTGGAAATGCATCCCCAAAACAAGAGAAACAAAAAAATTAAACTAGTGGGACTACATCCAACTACAAGGCTTTTGGATCTCAAGAGAAATTATCATAAAAACAAAGGTAACTTACAAAATGGGAGAAGTTATTACCTCATTACACCCCTGCAAATGGGGTTAATTTCCAAAATATATAGTTCTCACACAACAGTCAAAAAAAAAAAACTATAAAAAAGTTCTAAATAGACAATTCTCAAACAAACAAACAAAAACATTCAGCAGGTCTACAGGCACACAAAAAAATGTTCAACATCGCTTATTATAAGGTAAATTCAAATCAAGAACACAATGAAATATCACCTTATCCCTATACAATGGTCTATATCAAAGCAAATGGAAATTACAAATATATACAAAGATGTGGAGAAAAAAGGGAACTCTTAACCATTGTTGGTAGGGACGTAAGCTGGCTCAGGTTCTTTGGAAAACTGTATAGGGATACCTTAAAAAATAAAAATGGAAATACCATATGATCCAACAATACCACTGCTAGGTGTTTACACAAAAAAGATGAAAACCATAATATGAAAATACATATATATTCTTATGTTCATAGCAGCCTTATCTTCAATAGCCAAGTCATGAACCAATGACCGATGACTGGCTTAAGAAATTATGGACTACGAAATAATACCCAGTGATTAAAGAAGAACAAGCAGTGACTTTTGCATTAAAATTAATGGATCTTGGGGTAATTATGTACAGTGAAAATAAAAAGTGAAAGACAGATACCAAATGGTTTCACTTATTAGTAGAATATAAAAAAACAAAAAAAAATATACTGGCAAAACACAATACCCATAAATTTATATAGCGATATAAATGACCAAGATTAAATTAAAAAACAATATGGCATTGGCCTCAAACTGGGCAAATAGATCAGTGGAACAGATGAGAAAGTCTAGAAATATGCTTGCTCTTAAACATGACTAATGATATTTAGTAAAGTTAGGTAATTCTGTAGATAATGAATAATCTTCTCAACAAATGATCCTTGAAGTAGGTAGATATTCAAAAAAAAGCAAAACAAACTTCTATGAATACCTCTTATCGTATAAGCAAATTAAAATGGATCGATCACAGACCTACATTTAAAATCTTAAACTGCAACTTATCAAAGAAAATGGGAGAAAACCTTTGTTAGTCACAGATTCATAAGTTTTATTGCTGGCATCATGTTTATAAAGGAAAAATTAATAATTTGGATTTCTTCAAAATTAAAAAATCCTATCTTTGAAAGACTGGTAAGAGGTTGAAGTATAAATTGTGCTTGCAATTGTGAAGTAGTATTTATTAATCATTTATCTGAAAAGGGATTTTGCATCCATAAGGGCCTCCAGTTAAGAGTATTCTTTTTTCTGGAGTCAGATGGCCTAGATGGCACTACTATGACTGCTATATAACCCTTTACAGTTTCTTATCTTTTAAACACTTCAGTTTTTTTTATCTGCAAAAAGAGGAATTTAAAATACCTAGCCCAAAGCATTTCTGTAAACATTAAATGCATTAATTAATGATAAATTTCACGGTGACAGGAGAAAGAGAAATTGTCTACCTCCACAATACTGGGATGATTAGAATTATAACCACCTCTGGTTGCTGATGTGTTTTTCATATATAATCTGAAAATTATTTCCTTTCAAAATATAAGAGAAAATTGTACTGACACATAAGACTACATCCAAGAAGTATTTTATCTGGCAAGAGTAAAGGTGAAAAAATAAAGAATTCTCTTTACTTTTACCACCGTTTCCTGGGTAGTTAAGAAATCATAAATCATATAATGCCTTCCTAATAAAAAGCATATCGAACATTGTCTCCACATGAAGATGATGAAGGCATTTAATCTGGAAGAAAATGAATGGAAGAAAGCAAATATTTGTCAGGGTTGACAGATACATCAGGAAATGAATCCCGAAAAGAAAGCTAAATGCAAGCCAAAGTATTTCTGCTTTTGAAAAGAAATAACCCAAAGATATTATTTGTGCCCAAAAAAAATCCCTGAAAATTCACAAAAAAATACAATGTTGATTTTTTTTTTGATTTGGAAATCCACTTTATATTTGAGAATTTAATGACATCAATCATGGGGTAAATGATAAATACAATTGGAGGAATATGATGATACTATTGAAAACATTTACCAGTAGAGTTTAATTAAGTACAGCATACTGAAACCAATAAGGGTATAGATTTTTTTTTTTTTACTAAGAACTAGTTTATGTTTTTTTGTTTTTTTTTTTTTTTAGGCAGAAGCTAGTGGGCAGGAAGAACAACTAGTAAAGAAAACATTCAAAGTAGTCCAGTATCACAGAATGCATTTTATTTTTTCTTAGAGGAATACAAAAATAAAATGATGAAAATGCATGATTACAAGTATCTCCATAAGAGATAACATAACACTCTGAGAACATTTACATCCTCTTTTTTTTTTAAATTGATTGTGAAGATGTCTGCTTTTATTGTATACTTTATATCCTTTAGAATTATAGTCCTGGTTGCTATTTATTTATTTATTTATTTAATTTCATATCGTTATCTACCCCAGGGGGTTCTCCCACTACCTTGTCACCCTTGAACCACACTCTTAATCTTTGTGCCCCACCCACCCTGGATTTCCCCCTCCCCCTCTTATGTTCTATGCTTCAGTTCTGCTGTCATGTTTTAAATTTTTCTCATCCACTTGTTTGTTTTCCCTATATCCTCATATAAATGAGACCATCTACTTCTTTTAAACAAAACAAAACATAAAACTTATGTCCTATTCACAAAAAAAAGAATATTTCAATGACCTGTAGGGTTCCTTGTTTTACAAAGTGATGCGGATTCACAGACATGCCTACTTCATTACAGAAACCACAGGGCTCAAGGATGCTATGTCCTAAATTCACTCCATATGCTCTTCTCCAGGGACCTTTCTGAAGGTGGAGTAACAACATGAGAGGATTTTCACTAAGCTGTGGTTCTCTTGTTGTCTGTAGTTCATGGCTTTACAATGCTACTCACAGAGTTTTTAAAAGCTCTCTCTTCGGGTGCTGTTACAAAACCATAACACCCACCGTCCACCACTAGTCTCTGTTGTACTCCCTCCTCACCTTGCTCTCACCCTACCCCTTTCTGTATCTCTCTGTGTGATAGCCTCAGTGCTATAGGCAGTTCTCCAGGATTAGGATTTAAAGCTTGGCTTTATCTTAATCTTATGCTGGTTTTTCTATATTCTACATATAAGTGACCTCACCCAGCATGTGTCTTTCCCCTTCTTATTTCACTTAGCATAATCTCCTCTCTGGAGTCAGTTTCGGGAGAGCATTAGATTGCTCTGGAATCTAATTGCTCTGGAGACATCAGTCTCCAGTGTGGCTATTGAGTTTCAGCAAGAGGCACACTTAGGCTCAAATGTGAAGCCTGCTCCAAACATTTCTCCACAGGAAGACAATTCTCACAATTTTTTCCCAATTGTTTTCACAAGTTTCTCTTCTGAGAGAGAGACTACATCTCTTCAGATCAGAAATGTGAACATTTTCAAGTACAGAGAATTCGGAAAACTGGTATTACAATTTCCAAACAAATACAAACTAACCAAGTCTGGTTCTCATTGCGGTTATTCCATACAATGCTCTTAAAGGCATTTACAATAGTTTTGAGACCAGGCTAGTGAACTTTACAGCTCAGCCTTGCAGAGGAAGCAATCTCCTTCAGCATATAAAATGTCTAGACATGGAAGGATGAACTCAGTCAAAACAGCAGCCTGGCTCTGCTAGGAAGTTTTCTTCCACAGAGACTGTCCTTCAGATGACCCAAAATCCCAAACCAAGACTAGCAGTGTGAATGGCAAGCCAACTCCATTCTTTTAGTTCGGATCTGGAGAGCTTTCTCCAACTATCTTCATTTAAGATGAAGCATAACAAGTGCTTTGCCTGTTTCCATTAAACCAACATCTATTTGTTAAGTCCCCACAGGCCAACATTCGAGGAACTCTCCATGTATGGTGGTGATTCCTAAAATAAAGCTATTTTCTGTGTGTGATAGAAATTATAGTTACAAGTTTGTATCTTAGGTCCCAGAGTAACATTAGCGGACCTTCAAGGAAGACAGCTAAGACCTGTTCCACTCTGTCCAATATATTTGAGATAAGCTCAGGATTCTGAAGAGAGGGAAGGAGAAGTTTGTTATTGTTACAACTGCAAAACCTTCCCATCTCTTTTACATAAAATTCCTGGCCAGTGTTAATTGTCTAGCCTCCCCTTATTTGGGTGTGAGGACTCAAGTCAACATTATAGTGTCTCTGGTATTTCAAATTGGCAGCGATAACCAGGGAAACCACCAGAGAGATTTTGCAGATGCATGACTAGTGCTGATGAAATGATTCAGTCACCTCAGAATGCATTGCTAACCATGAGGTCAACTGCAGAGCTGGCAACAGCGGTCAACAGGGGAACCGAGCCCTGGGAGATGAATTCTCAAGAATCGGAATGAATCTGCCCACTCAAACATGGCAAAAGAAAAGTATAGCTAGAGAAGATATTTTGGACTTTTACCACAAATTTATGAACAGAAACAACTCAGCAGAGACCTTGTTATGCAAGCTCATATTGGCTTTAGAAACTTGAATATAAATGTACATTTGTTTTTCTTCTAAGGATGTAAGTTCATAGGAAAAGAGCAAGTAGAGTTTATAAAGGAAATTGAGTGAGTTCATGAGGATGTTTGATTTTCTCTTAAAATATCTCAAACTAGCTTTTCCCCCTCTCATTTGAGACTTTGGCACATCTATCAAACAGCCCCATAGGCTTTAAGGATGCCATTGTTCAGCTGTTGTGTTCTTTATTGTTTCTTCCATCTAATTCTTTCTGAATCATCCAAAGGTTTAGTGATATTTTGTCATCAATTTGATTATCCTAATTACTGAATGATGCCACCTAAGGAAAAATTAAGAGAAAATTTTTTTGGCACAAGACAAAATCATGAAGATTTTTTAAGTTCTTTTAATTCGTACTTCTTTAGCTGATGAATTTCAATCGTTGGACAACCAAGACAAATATTTTATAATAGAATATTAAAATAAAAATGAAGAAAAATAACATGTCCTGGATTCTAATTTAGGGATGATAAAATATAGATACTAGGAACTACATCCTTAAAAATTTATAGTAGTGGCCCCTGGTCTTTGAAGTTCACCTTTCGTAACCCCGCTTGGCTGGTGCAGGCTTGTCATGCCTACTAAGCTACTACCAAGTAAGGACACAAAATATTGCCAACCACATGCTCCACCCACTAGAAGGTAAGTTCCGCGTAGGTAGAGATAGAGTGATGTATATCATGGAATGTGTCCATAATAAACATGTGTGAGTTCACTGACTAGATGAAGTGGTAGTTTTACCTGCATAGGGGTGTGGTGACACAGAGAACTACCTTTCTCTCTCCAGAACAACTCTTTTTTTATCTAAAAAACTCTGGACATATATATGTGCAATTTTTTAAAAATAAATAAAATATATAAGTTAAATAAAATTAATTATAAAAAATGTGGCTTGGAGAGAGAAATCTAGATTAACATCTAAGGGTATGACTCTGAAAAAGGAATAGAGAATTAGGCAAGTATACAGTTGCTGAATCAATTAATATTTTTAAAAAACTCACAGATCTAAGCTGTTTTGACATGGGCTTTCTCTGATAACCTACATATTTCTTTAGAGCCAAGCTACTGAAGGATTTTTATGACCAAGTTTCATATGGGTAACAGTGAAACTCAATCTATAAACACTGTATAGTTTTAGATCAGTTGGAAATTTTAGATCAATTTTGACAGGTCATGAAAAACTGAAGTGGAAAACAGAATCATAGGGTCAGTCTTCACAAGTCTAGGCTAGAAAGAGAGTTAACAAGAATCAATATTAAGTCTGTATGGGGGATGAGAGGTGAAGTGAGGCAACATCCTTATGGACCCAGCTCATTTGAGTTCAGGATGAGAGAGAACCTCAGTTGCTTGCCTCTGGGTAACAGAAGACTGCTGGTGTTAGACAAGAGAAGAAATCAACCATGGATTTGGGATTGGGAATAGGGATAATAGATAAACCAATTATCTGGTAGGAGTTCATGTAAAATAGCTCTGTGATAACACACTGAGTGCTTATTCTCCATGGTGATTAAAAATGGTCATGCATGAATTACAAGTTTTGTATTAGAATTAAATTGCTTTAGAAATGATGAAGTCCACTAAAGTAGATCATCTAACAGTCTAAAATAGAATAAACATTAAACATATACATACATGCGTAACCTCTAAGGTGTATAAGGTGATTGTGTCTTCCTATTTTTATGGTGTTTCTAAGAGTGATCTCTTAAATCAAAATTAATTGGAAGACAGAAGTTTCCAGCTGTTGAGTAATCAACTGGGGACTTCTGAATGCAAGTTCCTGATATATTAGCTAAGCTGTCAGTTCTTCTATACCTTGTGTGAAATTATTTTCTTCTTTTTACCTGGTAAGACCTCTGTTCAGCTATATATAATTTTTCCCTCTTCTTCGCCTTCCCCCTCCCTCACCTTTCTTCTTTTCTTTTTTTTTTTCAGTTTAATGACCAACTCTCAAATCTTCTTTCTAAAACTTTGAAGCATAAAGTTAAAGAAAAGGGGAGTAGATGACAAGTATGTGATATCTACTGTATATATCTGTGGCTATTCTGCTAGTTTAAGAACACATTTACCACTGAAAAAAATCACAAAGAAGTCAAAATAAAAACTTTGATTTTTCCCACCCTCTCCACCCCCACAATAGCCTTTTCATACAGCATTTATTTGAGGTATCTATGTATAATTATATGTCAGTTGTCAATTCTTACTTGGTTCTCCTTAATCTTCCTTCTGTAGGTCAGCTGGAAATATATCTCTGAATAATTGAATGAATGAATGAATTAACCACTACAAAAAGCTACAAGTTAAGCAGGAAGCCATTTAATCAAACAGCATTAAATTAATTAAATGAGGGGGTTGTTAGATTGAAGAAGCTCTCATCTTAGTCAAAGAAAGCAAAACAAACTCTAAGTCTCAAGATTGCAAAATTAAAATGCTAAAAACAACCAATCACATACAGGCAACTAGGCCTTAAATTATAACCAATCAAATCATTTCCTTTCTTTTCTTCTGCACATCATTCTTTCCTCAAGCAACTATTGCTGGACCTCTGAAACACCTCCAGTTTGATGTTGCATGATTCAAAATAAATCTTGCTCAAATGAACTAAAAATGTTAATATGCCTCAATTTGCCTTTTGATGTTAACTTTGGGACCTTTTGTCATCCCATATGAATTTTAGTAGTGTGCATTCCAGTTCTTTGAAGAAAACCATGGATATTTTTATTCGATTACACTTAGTATGTGTATTTCTTTGGGTAGGATGATCATTTTGACAATTGTGTTTCTTTGCATTCATGAGCAGGAAATTTCTGTGTTTCTTATTTATTTTAACAATGTTTTGTAGTTTTTTTTATAGATTCTTTATAAAATTATACTCTTACTTTTTTTTTCAATTTACATTCAAATGTTAGCTTTCTTAAAGATTTGGTGGCAAATTTTCCTCTAGGCTTAAATCTATTAACATTTCAAAAATACTTCTGAATTAACATTTGACCATCCATAGAATGAGAAGACTGAAGAAATAAAACAAAACCTGCCTTAGTGGATGGGAAAATGACATTTTTTTTACATCTTCTGAGCAATAGAACAGTTTATGATAATTTTACAAGCTTTTTTCCCCCACACAGTAGGCTCCAAACTAGTATTCCTTGTGTGTGCGTATGTGTGTGTGTGCATGTGTGTGTATTTCAAATGAAAAGCAGAATTGCTTACAAAAGAATTTTTCAAAACCCTAGTTTCTAGCCAGTAAGTATTTTGTTCACCCAATTATGGAAATGACTACTGGATACTTCAAGTCTTATCTAGGTTATCCCAATATATTTATTTCATTTAATGATAGTCATATAGAAAAAAAATGGTTGATTGTAGTGTGAATGTGTGTGAAAATATACACACATTTTTTTTAACTTTCAGTGAGTCTATTGCCAGAAATTAAGATAGTGATTAGATTTTCATTTATGAACAAGAGTTTAAGGATTAGAATTCTTTCTAAATCTCTCCTAAGGAGAAAAGTAAGACTTCCTAGATTGACATAACACTTCTTAACTAACTCTTTTCCAGTTTTAAGAAGGCTTATTTCATAATTTGAAACATCAGAGCCTGCTACTTTATAATACAGGATAGTATATGAAATCGTTCCCATCTCCTAAGGCTGATAAAATAAAGACATTCAAATAACTTTTCTTAGCCAGAATCTCTTTCCTATCCGCTACCTATATATTTACTTCTATAAATGGACACCCCTCTCTTTTTCTTATTTATTCCTTCATTCAGCTCCAGTCAGTTCAATTCACAATTATTTATTAAATGTACAACATACTGTAAGGACTTACTCAAATAATAAAACAAGATTTCTTCTTCAGTGAAGGTAGTAATTGCCTGTCATAAATGCATATTCGGAGTTATTTTAAAATTCAAAGGCAACTTTGAATGTGGAAAGGAGTTTGCAAGAAACTTTAAGAAATTGAGATCTAGATGATAAAAAAAATCTTCAAGGATGGGGTCAACTTGTTTATTTCCATGGCCTGAGACTGGAAGTCAACATGCCATCTACCTCAAAATGCATGAAAGCTAAATTATCCTCTCAAATGGTGAAAAGATATGTTCTATCCTCTTACGCTAACAAGTTTATCTGTCCTGAACAAAATTGAAAAATATATAACAGTTAAGTTTTACATAATTGAAAGTCATAAAAATTAAAAAATACCAAAAAATTACTTATCATAAACTATTATTATATACAATTTACCTATTATATATTATATACATATATGAGTCATCTATTGATGAATCAGCTATGTTTTGAATAAGTAATGAAGCTATATATATATATACAATCCACAAAATAGTATTTTTTCGATAGATTCATTTTCTTCTTCTAATTTCAACACTAATAATGTCAGTTGACCAAGGTTTTTGCATAATATGTTTTTAACTGCTAGCAGTGATCTAAGAATAAAAATCATAAATATATAGGTAGTCCCTAAAACTTAAATGTATTTTTGTTACAATTGCATGTGAATATGAATAAGTGAAGGTATTTTTCTCATATTTAAACAAATATTTTTCTTTTAAAACATTTAAAATTATAACATACCACTACAAGAGTGATAAGGGTTTAATAACGAAGATCCACAAGGAACTCACACAACTAAACAAAAGCAAAACAAAAAGCCCAATCAAAAAATGGGGAGAAGAACTAAAAAGACACTTCTCCAAAGAGGAAATACAAATGGCCAACAGGCACATGAAAAATTGCTCAGTGTCACTAGCAATAAGGGAAATGCAAATCAAAACCACAATGAGATACCACTTTACACCAGTAAAAATGGTTCACATCCAAAGAATGGGCAACAAGAATTGCTGGCAAGGATGTGGAGAGAAAGGAACACTACTACACTGCTGGTGAGAATGTAAACTAGTCTGGCCCCTATGGAAAGCGGTGTGGAGGACCCTCAAGTTAATGAAAATGGAACTACCATTTGACCCAGCAATTGCTCTCTTGGGGATCTACCCAAAAGAGACCTCAATGTGGGTACAAAGGGACACCTGTGCTTGGATATTTACTGGAGCACAAGGACATGGAAACAACCCAAATGCCCCAAAACAGACACATGGATGAAAAAAAAATGTGGTATATATATACGTGATGGCATATTACTCATCAATTAAAAATGACAAATTTGACGATTTTATGACAACATGGATGTACTTAGAAGAAATCATATTAGCAGAAACAAGTCAAAAAGAAAAAGACAGAAGCCAACTGGTTTCACTAATATATGGCATATAGTGAAAAAATAAACAAAAGCCTTTGAGGAAAAGTCAAAACAAGCTAAGCACCAAACTGAAGCACAAAACTTTGAGCAGGAGGGGAAGGGGGGGAATGGAGGGCAGGGTTGGGAGGGTAAATCCCTGGGATTGCAATGATGTGAAATTTATATGTAAATTTTAAAAAATCCATTCAAAAATAAATAAAATTATAAAATACACATTTTCAAAATATTCCTTATTTGTATGTGCCACTGTAATAAATAATGTACTAAGTTAAGAAGACCTCCTGAACCATGAATTATAAATTTCAAGAAACAAAAACTGGTGAACCAGCACTTCTGGAAAACATAATTAGCTATATTAATTAGTTGCATTCATGCCTCAAAGTAATAGAATGTGACAAGTTAAAATGATTTTTTTTTTCATTCTTAAGAATTTTCTCTGCTCAAATCTCATATTCTAAAGGAGGGTCTGTATTCATCATGGCAGTGACACGACCCACCAGTTGTCATGCTATTAGAGAAGTTGTTTTTACTTTCAAAGGAGCAGGACAAGTGATGGGAAGAAGAATTTCTTTGGACAACAGAACATTTGTGCAGATTCTGAGCTTTAGATTCTAAAGCTAAATGGGAAAAATAAATGAGAAAGATGCCTTTGTATATTAAAATAACTCTTAGTATGCATTTATGACATGCAATTATTTAATAGTTTGAGGGTTTAAGGCAGAAATACACTCAAACCAAGAGCTATAGCTACTACTGCTGATTATACTACCCTATCCAGAGCATAATATAATTAGCTATAGTTGTCATGGAAATGGTGACTAACTATAAAGGTGTGAGGTAAGGAGATATGAAGGAGTAAAACACACTGGTAATCTATGAGGTCTGTTATATGGAAGCTTAACATTTCTAGAAAAAAGAATATTCTCTAAATTTTGAAGTTTGGAGTATAGGTAGAATTTCTCTGAGGAAGTCTATTAAGCAACAGCAAGTCTTCAGTTAGATCAAGACAAAATAATTTCTAAGAGCTGAAATGTCAATAACCAGGCATGAATTTTTTGAAAAAATTAAAAAATACAAAGTATCCCAAAGAATAATTCAAAAGGATGGTTCATTTAATACAGGTGGAGCATTACTTTTTTTTCTTCCTATGGATGAGAATAAAATATAAAAAATGAGAATTCTTTTCTGGGGAAGTAAATGAAATAGATAAAATGCCAAACTATTTAGGTTTATTTTTAGGTTTAAGGGCTATTCACACAAAGGGAATTATCCAAAGGCACAGCAAGAAAAACTCATGTAGAAAAACTCTTGCAGTAGGCCTCAGGGGAGAAAAAATGATCAATTTTTGCCATTTTTGAAAGAGAAAAACACAACCTGAGTAATGATTACCAAAGCCTTTTTTTTTTCCTTTTGAGACTAGGTCTCAATATATTGCTAGGGGCAGTCCCGATCCTGCAGACTCAAGTGATCCCTGACCTCTGCCACTCCAGTATCTGGGATTACAGGCACCCAACACAGTACGCAGCTGCTTTTTCGAGACCAGGTCTTACTATGTTGCCTGGGGTAGTCTTAAACCCACAAACTCAAGCAATCCCTTGCCTCTTGCCTCCCAGTGCTTGAATTACAGATTGTGCCACCACACCCAGCCAAAGTCTTTGTTTTTAGCAGCAGGACAGTGATACATACACTGAAGTACAAGTATATGTATGTATATATATACTTATATATATGTATGTGTGCATGTATATGTATATATACATATATACATATGTACATGTGTGTATACATATAAACATATGTATGTGTATATACATATATACATATATATGTATATATATATATATATGAGATCACACAGACAAGCTATTTTTTCAGGAAGCTGTCTCTGTATCAACAAAGTACAAGAGAAGTCTTCCACCTTGGAAGTCCCAAAACTGGGGAGATGTAACTGCTCTATGAACTCCCCCAAGTCCAGGGATCATGCTACCATGGCATACAGTACAAACACCTCTGACATATAAATGTTCCATCAGAAACTAATTCAGGAAAATTTTACTTTCCTCAAAGAAGAACAGTGAATATAAAATGCTAGCATTGTAGTTACACAAAAATCCTTCAGGAATGTAAAAAGAAAATTATAAAACAGAAGTCAAATAAAGAAAATCTTAATTGAAATGAGTTTAGTTTTTTTCCCATTTAGGATGATGTTTGCTGTAGGTTTGTCATAGATGGCTTTTATTATGTTGAGGTATGTTCCTTTTAGCACCAATTTTTCAAGAATTTTTATCATAAATGGGTGTTGGGCTTTATCAAATGTTTTCTCTGCATCAATTGATATGGTCACGTTTTTGGCTTTCTCCTTGTTGATATGGTAGATTATGTTATTTGATTTCTAGATGTTGAACCATCCCTGTGCCCCTGGGATAAATCCCACTTGGTCATGGTAAATAAAGCATCTTAAGCATCATTGGATTTGATTTACCAGGACTTTTTTGTTTAAAATTTTTGTGTCCCTGTTCATTAGGGAAATTGATCTGTAGTTTTCTTTCTTGGTTCTGTCTTTATTTGATTTTACTATAGTGTAATGTTTGTTATGTAGAATGTGTTTGGCAGTTTTCCTTTTTTTCAGTTTTTCACCAGATAAAAAAATACCATAGAAATACAATTATAACAAAATATGCCATTAATAGTAATTTCTCAAAATTAATGAATTACCCCTATTAAAAACAAAGCAGAAAAACAAAAATAGCGTTTGAAAATGAGATGCTAGCACTGAAGTAGGCAAAATGTGAAGATGATTCAGAATAAAATATGTAACTGAAAACAAAGCCAGAAGACAAATAAGGGATCGATACTATTAAATATACAATAAAGTAGATCATTGATGTGAAAAACAGGAAAAGGAAATTATGTTAATTTAAAATTTGAGGTATTATGTTTGGAAGGATAAAAACTATTCAACTTATACATAGTTTAAACATCTAAAGATGGAATCTGTAAATAACTGGGCTGCACAGTTGATTTTAAAAAAAGAAAAAGAACACATTGCTAAAATTAAACAAGACTTGAAGTTAAATAATGGCATGGTACATTACGTCCTAGGGCACACTGACCCAGACTAGTCAAGATGGGGTGTAGCCTAGCTAAATGAACTTCAAATATAAGGAAACACTTGTGTGGGTATTCAAACCAAATCAAGTGATTAGTAAATACATGAAAACCCACTTTCTTCTCTCAGAAGGGATCTCTTCATTAGTATTTTATAGTTATAGAATTTCTACCCACAAGACTGAAAAATAGCGAGATGATGTGCCATATTGGTGGTGATGTGGAGAAACAGGCACATTCACATCTGGTTAGTCAAAGTAAACACCAGTTTGATTCAAATAAAGGAAATGGCCTGTATGTATGTCCATTTCAAAATTAGACAATTGTTCCAGTTTGATAAATTGATCCCATCAATGAATTCTAGATTTGCTATGCTCCCTAATAGTCTTTACAGCATTATGTAACAAATACAATTAAACACAATACATACCGACATGCACAGATGGTAGACACACACATCCATAAAGTATCCATAATATTAGACAGTCTTTAAAGCAAAATTAAAAAATAATTTTCTAATTTAAAGTAGGTCAGAATATTCTTCAGATACTGATATGAATCCTCCTCCTGATGTACTACAAAGTAACAAAAATCAAGATGTGGAATTATTTCTATAGTTATCTATCAATAAAAACAGATAAGAGTTAGGCTATGTGAGTGTGTCATGTCTATTTTACAGAATCTCAAGAAGAACTTATAACTGAAATATTAGTTAATTTGTAGATATCTAGGTGTATAGATAAAAATAAAAAAAAATATCCAGAATAAAAACCAGGAAACCTAGAAATCAAATGAAAATTCTCCATTCATTTACTATTCAGGTATGGCAAATAGTCATTTAGTAGAGAAAATACAGTTACAGTGGCATGAATAATTTAATATGACTCAAAGAACAATCAATAGGTTAGAAACTTAGATTAGTGTCATCCAATTGAAATTTCAGCAATGAATAAACATTCTATATTTCTGTGCTATGACAGTCACAAAATAGATAACTATACCTATGAAATACTTGAGAAGTGTCTTGTGTTACCAAGAACTAAGTTATTTACTTTAAATGAATATCTGTGTCCAGTAGCTAACAGATATCAACAAAATTTTATATAAGAATGAAAACACTGAACCCTAGCTGTGAGGTTGACTTAATTACATAATTTTCTTCTCCCATGCTAATACATCACTAACAGTACAATAATACTACTACAAAGGTCCCATCTTCAATTATTTGGTTTAGTATTTCCCAAACTCCTCTGACCTACAGCTAAAGCCTGGGTCACACCATGTACTTTTGGGAATTGGAGAAAAAAGATTATATAGTTTGTCCGATGAAAGGTTATTTCCCCCCGCCCCCGACCTTCCCTCTGGGCACTCAAGGCTCCCTGATGGGACACACAGCTGGGACCATGGGTGGACTTCATTCTGATTCATGTTCTTGAAGATTGCACTACACTGATGCAACACCGGCCCACTTGTACACATTGGCCCAGCCTGGAGTCATCATTCCTCAGAGCTGACACAGGGGCTGCTCATCCAGCCACAGCTGGCCTCCAAGGTTGAATCTCTCTGTTCACCCCATATTTGTGCAACCCTTAAAACTGAAACTGAAACCCAACACCCTTTCTTTCCACATAATTATCCCTTGGCTGGAACCATAGCAATGCTAGCCTTGGGATATCAGGTGGAGGGTTAATCAAGGTAAGTTACAGGCAGCACCGAAGTTCCCTAGGGTCTAGAGCAGACTGATGCATGGTATAGCTTAGCTCTCCATCCAGGTGGATGTAGTAGTTTTGTGTGACAAGGAAACAAGACTTAAGGATTTGTCAATTGCCACCCAGATACTGGCACATCTTTAATGAAAGAAAATGGGAAGTTTCCTGAGGCTCCCTTATGAGAGCCGGTCTCAGCCTGTACCCAGAGTATCCAGCAGCTCAAGGATCCTTCATAAGACCATAGGAAGATAATGTGCAGATGGAAATCAACGTGAACTGGAGGGAATGACTTGTTAGCTGAATTTAGTCTTGCCACCCACCTTCTTGAATTTTCTAACTTAGGCAATAACAAAAATCCCCATCAACCCACACAATGGTCTCCTGGTCTTTCTGCTATATTTAAGCAAGTTTCAATTCAAGATCAGGAAATTGGGGCTCAAACATTTTAACTTTTTGCCCCAAGTCAAATAAGTCAAAGCAGAGGCCAGTTTTTGTCACTCAAAGCCAAGCAGTTTGTCTGTTTCTTTGTTTTTTGAGTAAACTCCAGATCCTAAATGTAAGATGCCAATAATAACGTATTTGACTTTTATAGTTAATGCTACTGACTCAATGTTAAGAACAAAGATTACATATATCATAATCAGTCACCAAAGCCATTTCATTAGAGTTTATTTTGGGATAAAATTTCATCCTCATAGACCTCCTGCACGCAAAGCCTAAGAGGTCGTGAAACCCACACTCCTGAATTCTGACATGAGCAGTTGTGATTCATCAAGACTGAGTCATTATTTCCCTCCCTGGATCTTCTAGTGACCAGTGTACACATGCGAAGTAAGTAGGCAAACTATACTTAAAGATAATTTCTCCAGAGAAGAAACACCAGATAAGACAATTTTCCTAGAGGAAAGATTCCATGAGCCTTTGACTCATTTACAAGGAAGAAAAAATGTTTCTATATATTCCATTTAATACTCAGTGCAACAAGCAAACCCACAAATACAGCACACCCAGCATTTGGTAACACATAAATATTTTTATGTTGGTTTCTCTTGACTCAAATGAAAGAATGAAGAGGGATCTTATTTATTTCAGGTCCACAATTCACTACAACCAACTTTAAATTAATTAAGATTAACTTTAGATCCATCAAGACAGTATTTATAAATAAAACAAGGCTCAACTGAACTGGTAACACTTCCTCCCTGTCTCCCACTCGCTAAGGGTTGCAAGTTAACCTTTATGCCTAAAAATAGATCTTGCTTAGTCACTAATAAATCTCAGTCTTGCTCCTCACTGGGTGATAAAATGCCCTACAACAGTACTTAAGAGGTTATCTTCCCACTTGCTTGTCATGAAACCAGACATAAATTCCATGATGGCTCCAGAAAACTATTTTTGGCAGGTGACTTAGAGGCACCCACTTATTTTTGGTGTAGAGAGGGGACTTTCCTCCTAACAGAAGTAGAAATGAGGTTATCTATCTCACTTCTATCAGTCACCATATTACCATTATTAGTGATTACTTCTAAGAAAAATCTTCACTCTTAAGGTAACTCAGAAAGTTGGAGAAATTCCCTAAATCTGTAGAAGACTCAGAGGAGATCAAATCTGAGTTCTTCACTGTATACCTGAAAGCAAAAGCATCAGACTGCCAGGAAAGGAAAAATATTTTAAATTATAGCATTCTGGTTGCATTTATTCTTACGTAAATTCCCAACAGCACTGAAAGATGAAATCCAGTGACTAATGCAAATAGCCTTTATAGCCATGTTTTCATACATTCATTTGTTCACTCAATAACTACTTAGCACCAATTTGCACAAACACCTGTGTTTGGTGCTGACTCTATAACAAGGAACACAACTGACATAGTATTTCTTGCTAGGACAAAGTTTAGGGGGCTCCATGGACTATAAGAACTGCAAAAATGATAACATGATACATGTGTGTGAATGTTATAGGAGAGCATGGACAGAGAAATTAGCAGAAAGGGAAAATGAAAGACTCCTAACTTGGGTCTGGATTCCTTCTAGAAGCAGTACCATCTAAGCTATGACCTGGATGATGGAATTGAGGTGAATTAGAAAGAAGAGTGTCACACACAAGTTAACTGTCCCATAAACAAGTGAAAGAAGGTAACTTGGACAAACTAAAAACCTCTCAGGCTAGCAGGAGTTTAGACAAGCTGGGATAGCCTGATACAACAGGAGGTTGCAGAAAGAAGCAAAGTTCAGATCACAGAATGCAAAAATTATTCATGGTACTAGAGAGTTTGGACTTTTGTCTACACATTTAAAAATCCAATCAAGAATTTTTCTATCTAAAAAAGATAGCTGGACAATATACACAGAGAATGAATTAAAGGAGACAAGACTTAAGGCAACAAGACCATTTATGGAAGACAACTGAAGTGATGTGATCGTCTGAATTAAAAATAGTTAATGTATTTTAGAAATATTTTTGCAGTTGAACAAACAGGATTGTGATTTTACCAGGGCAAACAGAGAGGTAACTGAAGTTTACCCCAGTCTATATTCCCCCTGACTCACCAGCCTATAAACCTGAGAAATCACAAATCAAGACATAAATAAAGCTCCCAGGATAAAACACTGAATCTCCAAAGCTGCCAGGCAGGAGTCTTCTGTACTTATAGGATTAAGGCTGACAAAAGTCTTGTCCTCACACTAGCATTATCCTACAGATATTTATAAGGATCTGACACAGTTCCAGCAGCAGTCCGGGTCCTGGGAATAGAAATAAAGGGACACAGTATCTACACTTAAAGAGTTTTGCATTGCAGAAGAGAGAGATTTACATAAACAGGTAATTATAAAAGAATGTCACAAATGAAGCGATAGTAATACTGACCGAGAATTCGGAAGCACATCATCCAATGAAGGTAAACATTAAATTCTTGTGGGTGGCTTCATGGAAAATTGGCAGGATGGATTCATAAAAAAGTCAGCAGGAGTATCTTTAAATAAAGGGAGAAGGGAAGGGAAAGATGGCATCAACAAAAGCATGGAAGTGCAAAACAGCATGGTTTCTGAATGAGGGAGTATGCAATACAATGTAACTTAAGCAGGAAATGAAAGAGTGTTATAAGACAAAGCTTGGAAAGGTCATAGGAAGAGGCTGGTGAGCCATGTTAAGAAGCTTGGACTTTATCTACTTGAAAATTAAAAGTCACTGAAAATAGCTCCCCAAAAGCAATAGAACCAGACATCTGTTCTAGGTGTTGATGTAGTGGTATCTGTATAGAGAATGGGATTGGAGTTATTTAAAAAGCAAGGATATGAGTTAGGAGAGTCTTGAAGTAGAAAGGGAAATGAAGTTGGATAGGACTGGTAAAAAAAGGATAGTTTCTTTTTGTTTCTTTCTTTTTTTTTCTGAATTGGCTACTGATATTCATTTCCAGCTTTGTTTGATAAATACTGCCACGAATATGCTTGTTAAGTCCACTTTTGCAAACTACTGAGAACTATTCTTTAGAATATATTTTAATTTTTTGATTGCATGTGTATATATATATATACACACACATACATGTGTGTGTATATATATATATGTGTATATATATTACATCATTTTCATCCCAATAATCTCTCATCACCTTATCATCTTTATCTCTTGTACCCTCTCCCAATTTTACTCTCCTCCTCCTCCCTTGATCTATACTTCAGTTCTGTTGGCAGTTTTAAATTTTTCTTTTCTGTTTGTTTGCTTGCTTTCCCTAAATCTCTCATATAAGTGAGACCATCCATATTTCTTTTTTTTTTTTTTCTGGCTAATTTCCACTAACATGATTCCTTCTAGCTCCATCCATGTTGTAAAAAAGGATAATTTTTACTATCTTCAAAGTGAATGAGAGGATGCCTAGGAAATCAACATCAACAGAATTTTATAATAAATCAGATTAGAGTTGGTAAAGAACAGGAGGACAATGCATTACTAAATTAATGTGCATCTTCTGCATTACCCAGAGACCCCCACACTATTAAGGGGTGCAAGATGTAAAAGTGTTCAGCCATCTATCACACGAGGGTAAACAAAACTGAATCTTAGTATGACAGATCTTTAATAGAATTAGTGTGCACACAGAGATAAGAAATTTTATTCTCAAGAAGAGTTCCCAATAAAATTTCCCAAATGGACAAATGTCCAGTCAAACAGGGTCAGCTTAAAGTGGGGCGGCTGGCACCTGAAGACTTGCCACAAGTCTAAGTTACCTTCTGGTCTACTACCATACCATTCTGAATGCACCCAGCCTCATCTAAGGTACCTTCTGGCAAGTACCATAAGAAAGGTGTTAGGCAGGTCTCAGAAGATAAGATGAAAGGAAAGAGGGCAGAATTCAAAATGTACCAAATAATCCACTGTGATGTAGGGAAACAGCTACTACTGTCTCTGCAAAGGTCTAGGAACTGCCTTCTCTCCCTCTCACATGCCTCATCCAAGCATCTCTTTCAAATGTCTCTACATGTCTCTCCTCCATGTCCCCTTTCTATGGTACACTAACTTAGTAAAAGTAGATCTGACAGTTAAGAAATAGTACTGAAGGTGAATTCATTTTGAATATTGAGTTAAATATCTGGGTAACATACAAATGAAATTCTATCACACAAATGCAGACACTCATACACATGCAAGATCATCAATATAAAAGAGATTTTGAAATTACAATCACAAGCACGATCTTTTATTAAAGATCAAAATCTTTAATAAAAACTGTATTATCTATTTACTTATTGTTTAACTGATCAGGTATATAACAAGTGCTTTGTATAATTTGGGAACAGAGTAAGAAGGATGGGATAGGAACACAATCCTGACAGTTAAAAAGACTGACATTCAAGAAAGAATGAGAAAGTAGAGAGTTCTACAAATGAAAACGAAGAAAAGCCAGCAGTTTCAAGGGGGAAAAAAAATTAAAGTCCAGAAAAGAGCATGACCAATGATTCCAGAAAGATAAGGACTAAATATAATTTGAATTTACATTATAAAATTGTTAGATACTAGTAAGGGAAGGGTCAGCAGAAAAGTCATTAGCAGAAATAAGCCATTCAAATTGACTTTGTTGCACGCCAATGACCACCTACTATAGAGCTTCCAGATGCTGGTTCCTAGTCTCCTACTGGAGAGTAAGTTGGGTCAATTATCAGAGTTGTTAAATGCCTTCTTTAAAAAGGTATGTCTTTAAACTTGATAATCTTTGATATTTCTGAAAACTTAGATTTCATAATTTGGGGGGCTATTATCTTTCCAGATTCATTCTTCTATAAATAGGAGTAGCCCTTTTATAAAATCTAGCTCATACATAAGGAAAGATGAGGAAAGGAATGTTATTGAGACAATCTACAGTATTTAATTCCTGTATTTTTAATACAAGTAGCAAGTGTATGGGCAACAAGGGATACCAGCCCTATCCCCAAAACATTATCTAAATCTATTCAATTCTTGTCTTTGGCAAGTGGGGGCTCAGTTAACGAGGAATTCTATATCTTATTATGTTTTAAAATGTGTCTTACACAAAGTAGGGGCTTAACTGAATAATTTTATTTCCTTTGAAGTCAGTAAAGGCAAAGAATTCTCTAAAGTTATATTCAAAAAATGTAAACTCTTTCTATATATAGAAAGTGCACTGGATCAAGAGGCAAGAGAACAGGTACTCTGACCAATACCAACCTACTCAGGCAATCCACTTGACCATATTCATCTCAAGCCAGTCATCTATAAGATGTAGTTAAACTCACTAACCACTATAGCCCTTTCAACTACTTATCAATGTGATTATAGGCATGACTGGATATGTTGCCTTGCTGTAAACATTGATAAATAAATCTGCACTCTCTCAGGATATCCCAACGCTCCAGGAAGATATCATAGTCTAATCCTTACTTGGAAAATTCTAAATTTCTTCCAAATAGGAAAACAAAAGCAAAAGGCGATAGCTTTGTTTTCCTGCAAGATGAGAAAGTTCATTTATAAATGTAAGACAAAGTCTATCAGTTTCATAATAAACACTTCTTAGGAAATGCCTTCGTCTAAAAAAATTAGAGGTCCTCAAAGAAGCATCAAATCTTTATCAAAAGTTTTGTATTTAAATACCTACTAAGGTGCTGTTGTATTTATTGAAACACATAGCTCCTTAAATCACAAAACTTGTGCTGGGCCTAAGAGATTTTCATGAGTGGAATTGCAATGATCTTAAAGCCCTTTGCAGAATACCTCAGAGAGTTTCAAATAATTAAAGCTTTTACACTTCAGAAGCAGGAAACAGAGTGAAAGACTTTCAGACATATCTTGCTTTTGCAGGCTTATCGAAGGTTGGGGAAAAAAGTACTAAAGAAATGATTATCTAGAAATGCTTGGACAATACATTAAGAAGCCTTACCACCCAGCACCTGAAAGTTCTTTTTAAAATTTTCATCTTAATTTAAATCTAACAAGGTGTATTTTAGAGTGTTAGAAATTTAAAAAGGGGGAAATTCTTATTTTCCTTTTCCCTTATCATCATCAAATATTAAATAAATGACATGAAAGAAAATCTTCATTTACTTGAAAAGCAATGAGAATGCATATAAGAATAGATACCATTTGTGAAACATATTTTGTGACTGAGACTTGAAAAATCCAATCATAACCCCGTCTAGCTGCAACCAATCCCATGTACTCCATAAAAAACTTAGGTCTTTAGTGACATCTCATAATGTATGGTTTTAAATCAAACGTCATAGAGAAACCTACATATCAACATGGGAAGAATAATTTGGAATCACCCAAATTGAAATGAGAAAATAAATCAATTTCAAATGACTGTGTGAAAAAAATACCTGAAATACTAAAATCTTTCCTTTCTTAGGTGATCTTTCAATTCTTTCATAACTGCTTTCCTAATGACATTCTAACTAACTTTGACATTTACCTCTTACATTGTATCCCTCCATATGCTCCAGTCACATAAAAGTCCTCCTTGCTTCTTGTTTTAGGTTGGATGTCCAAGAAACATCCCTTAAAGATCGATTTAGGAGTAGATTGTTTTTTTGAAAGAATCTAAAGAGGGATGAGTAAGAGGCACAGTCAAGTGGGACCATGAAGGAAAAGGTAATCCAAAATGAACACTTTATCTCAGTTAAAATACTCTCAGTCTAAAATATTTCCAGTCTAAAATATTCAGAGGAGCTCTTGATAATACCTAACAGATAAAAACAGAAAATTCTGAGGTCATCGGATGTGTAGGAAGGAGAGCAGGAATGAGATACAATGAATCAAACAAAATGTTGGAAAAGAGAGAGATCAAATAAGAATATCATCTTCCATCACATCATAGAACAAACCAGGCTTAAATGTATTTACTATCTACTAAGGTTGTCATCAGAAAATGTACTATTCATCTCTGACTCTTACTCAAAATAAACTTTGACTACATCTTCAAAAAAATGAAATTTTTAAATACAAATAATATGTGACAATTACATAGTACTGATATGTGCTAGACACTGATCTAGGTGTTTTAGAAATGTTAATTCCTTTATTTTCTACAACAACCTAATCAGATAAACCCTATGATATTCTTGCCCTCACTACATCTATGTGACAAAGAACCACAGAGAAGTTAAGTAACTTGCTTAACAACTGAAGCTATTGACATACCTAGTAGAAGATACAAAGTAGGCCCTAGAGTCTGTTCCACTAATTATTAAATCATACTGCTCCCAGATGAATTCAAATATATTAGCAATCACAATAAATGAATTGCATTAAACATACAAGAAAACAATGACAGAAGCTCAGAATATATTGCAATTTTTTAAGGCTGAACTTTGTAAAGATAATAGATATCAGTCATAACTGTAAAGAAAGAGAAACAATGGATAAAAAATAGGTGATACATAAGACAAACCTCAAATGAACTATTAGCACTTACCAGAGTTCCAACCAGTCTGCTAGATGACTAAAGTCCATTATACATGTTGATGGCGAATGTATTGCTGTACAACCACTATAAGCAATTTGAAATGTATCTTCATAGTGTACAATTTCTAATCACCCTCTAATGCTAGTGATCCAAATGGAAATAAGATTGAACTATTCAGTTATGTAAAGTTTTACTAAAGGTGGTTTCTAAATTTCTAATCATAATAATCAGTTATAATTTTTTCTGTTTTAATTTTATTTTTAAATTGATTGTACATGTATATTAAATACATGTATTAAATTGATGGTACATATATATAATTACATCATTGTCTACACCCAGGGTTCTCCCACCACCTTATCACCCATGAACCATCTTAATCTCTTGTGCCCTCCCTCCCCGGATTTTTCCCTCCTCCCCTTCTCTTGCTCTATGCTTCAGTTCTGTTGACAGTTTTAGATTTTTCTTGTTCATTTGTTTGTTTGCAAATGACTTAAGTTTGTCCTTTTTGATTGATGAGTAATATTCCATTGTGCACATATACCACAACTTTCTTTTTTTCCCCCTTTTTCTTTATTTATATATAAATTTCACAACTTTGTAATCTCAAGGGTTTGCCCCCCCTCCCTTCCCCCCCTTTCCCTCCTGTTCATAGTTGTGCGCTTCATTTTGGTGCTTCGCTTGTTTTGACTTTCCTCAAGGCTTTTATTTTTTTTTTTTTCACTATATCCCATACATTAGTGAAACCATTTGGTTCCTGCCTTTTTCACAATTTTCTGATCCATTCATCTGTCATGCGGCATCTGGGTGGCCTCCTTATCCAGGTTATTGTAAATAGTGCTCCAAGTACAGGTGTCCTTTTGAATCAGAGTTTTTGTAAACTTTGGGTAGATTCCTAGAAGTGGGATTCCTGGATCTAGTGGTAGTTCCATATTCAGTAATTTAAGGATTCTCCACAGTTTTCCATAGTGGCTGAACCAGATACATTCCCACCAGCAGTGTAAAAGTGTCCCTTTTCCTCCACATCCATGCCAGCATTTGTAGTTGCCCTTTTTTTTTTTTCCATATGGGCCATTTTTACTGGTGTGAGATGATATCACATTGTGGCTTTGATTTGCATTTCCCTGAAGGAATCAGTTATTATTTTTATTCATATGAAATATTGTTCACTTTTATCATGTGTATAGTTAGTAATAAGGGTTATAATTGCTTTTATGTGATAAATAGCTTTAAACTATGCTTGAAAAAAGCACCATTTTTAGACATTGAAAATGGATAACACAGTATTTTGATACCCAAGAGAAGGGGGTAAAAGAGGCAAAGGCTGGCATTACCTCTTTGAAGGCAATTTCCAGACTAGAGAAAGGGGAGAGGATCCAAACAGAGATCAGATATCTTACTAAATTGAGAAAATGAATCCCTGAGTTCAGGGAAAATGAGGGGTTTTGATTTGATGGAAGAAGAGAAGAGATTAGAAAAGAACACAGAGAAATAGGCACAAATGTCTAAATAGTAGTACTTCAAGATTTTGATTGTTATCGGCACATTTATGGACAACAATTTCTGAGAAAAGGATAAACATCAGAGGAGTAATACAACTTCTAGTCACCACACAGGATTGAAGTTGTTTAGTTTTGCTTCATCTAAACTAGAGATATGTCACTAAATGTATATGGCAATCAACAGATATGCAAAAGACCATACCCTAGAACTGTAGGGATGAATCAGTTTTAGATGATAAAGACTACCATAGATCTACTCTCAACAAGCTTAAAATGAAGTTCCAAACAGATCATATTTGTCAATTAACTGAACTTTCTGCAAGAAGAAGAACTAGCATTACTTAAATAGAAAAAAACTAGTGGTCAGAAATAGAAAATTCACAATGTCTGACATCCATTAAAAAATACTAGAATGAACCGGGCCTAGAGGCTCATGCCTATAAACTTCAGCCTATGAAGCGGCAGGGGCTAGGGATTGTGGTTCGAGTCCTTCCTGGGACCCATAGCGAGACCTAGTTCTAAAAAAAATAACTGGACGTGGTGGCATGCACCTGTAATCCCAGCTACCTGGGAAGCTGAGGCTGGGGATTGATTGAGTCTGTGGTACCCCGGGCAAAGAGAGCCTGCGTTTCCACGGACAAAAACAGCGAGACCTAGTCTCAAAAAAAAAAAAAAAAATACTGGAATGTGGGAAACCAGAAAAACATAGACCATAACCAGGAGAAAAATCATTTTAAAAATGGGCCCAGAAATGATAGGTTTATCAGTTCAAGACATGAAAACAGCTATTATTGCACTGAATACGAGTATAATAAGAAAATAGATGATACAAAAAGAAAAAAGTGTACCTCCCTGATATGAAAAATTGCACTAAAAAGTGTGTGGAAGAAAATATCATGATATATTAATGAACTTAAATACATGACAATAGGATTTATGTAAAATAAAGGTCATGGGGGGGAAGCAATTAAAACAGTCTTATATACTGATCTTTCATGATCAGAATGACAGCATCGAAGGGCATAAGATGACTCATAAGATGACTAGAAGGAGAAAAATGGTGATGGAGTGGCAGTTGGAAAGGAAGAGTAACTATGAATGTTGGAGGAATTATGGCCAAATATTTCAGACTTAAAACAACTAAAAACTCAAAGATCCAAAAGACTCAATAAAAACTAAACAGGAAGGAGCACACATATGATTCTATACCATGCACCTACCCCTTTGAACATCAGGAAAATATTGCTAAAAAAAGAGTGATAAGGAGAAAAGTGTTACAATATTAAGAAGAGAAAATACATTCATTAGGTAAATAAAGATTCAATACAGAGTTATTGTCCAAAATTAAGTGTGGTAATATGTATCTGAGGAGGTATGAACCTATTGCCCTCAATGATATATAGTGCTATGAATAAATTGTACCTCAATATTTCAAAATAGACATTGGGATATTATCTTTGAAAGCTGAAATTCTATAGTCAATAAAATAGTAGTCAACATGAAAGTAAAATAAAAACTTTTAAAAAACTGAAGCTAAGAAAATTTGTCAACAGTAGACTTTCAACACAAGTGATCTTGAAGGAAATTATTCAAGCAAAAGGAAGATGATAAGTAGAACCTTAAAACCATGGAAATGAAAGAATACAGAAATGCAAAGATTTCAGAATAAAAAATTTTTTGTATTTTAATTTCTCTAAATGATTCTTTAAAAACACAAATATCTAAGGCAAAATACATAATAGTCCATGGGATGTAACACATATAACAATAAACACAGTTCAACGAGTAGGAATGGGAAATGAACATAGTAAGTGGCATGATTTTATTTGAAGATAGATTGATGCGTTAGTATATCACAAACAGAAAGCCACAAGAGACTGCAGTTATTAGCCTGGTGTCAAGAAATATCTGGAGTCATCAAAAGCTGAAAAAGATAGAGAGGACTTTCCCATAGAGACTTTGGAGGGAATGTGAACTTGCTGATGCCTTAATTTCATACTTTCTTTCGGTCCCCAGAACGGAGTGACTGGCAGTTGACACCCACTTAAGTAAACACTTCCATTTTCTGTGACCCCTTACCTCTCTCTTTCTATTTTCTTCTTGGTTTTAAAGACACAACACAAGTGATTAGACAAACACAGGATTTGGATCTAATCTCCATTCTACCACTGTCCAGTCATTTTTCCTAACCCAGCCTTTCTTTTCCACATGTGAAGTTAAGCTGGACAGGATGACATCAATAACAGGTGATGACAATAATTTGTGGAAGGTTTGGATAGGAAAGCCTACCCCTAGGAAATCACTCAGTCCTGCACAAACTGGATAGTGGTTTACTCTCTGTTAGAGAGCTTTCTAGTTCTGACATACACTAATATTTTACATCTACAATATCTTTTTTCATTTCATCTGATACTCCTGATTTCAGTTGCAAAGAAGCATCAAAGCAAAAGTCCTTTGATCCTTACAAATGTGGCTCCAGTTCCAAAGAACTTAATGCATCTAGATTAGGGGTTGCTACAGGGATCCACCCCTATCATTAATACATTGAGAGGTCCAAGAACATTTCAGGTTCTTCTTAATTCTTAAGACCTTGTGTTAGATGAAACATATCTCTATGGAATAGAATAGCCCATGTCATGATTCTTGGATTGTCCACCAGAGTTACCTCAATTTTATATGTCAGAGGAACCGAAAACAATGGCTATGGCAATAGATACAATTGATGACTGAATACATCAATCAGTTGCATAGTCTGTATTCTTCAGGCCTTTTGATTTCACTCTTTGGAATCTTTTTCAAAATTTTTTTAATTTTGCAATTATCGTGCAATATTGGTCATATTTACCCCACACTTTCCACATTTTTACTTTTTTATTAATTTAATATTTTTTTAATTTTGTGTATATATATATGTATATATATATATATAACATATAATATATAATTGTGAACTCCAGGGTTTTCCCATTTCCTTAACACCTGTTAACCATCTTATTCTTCCATGCTCTCTGCCTCCCCAATTTTCTTCCCCTTCCTCCTCTCTTGCTGTATCATTCAATTCTGTTGGTGTTTCTAATTTTTCTTGTTTGTTTGTTCTTCCCTATATCTCCCCACTTTTTGACTAAGCTTTTTGCTTTGTTTTTGTTGAGTTGTATGAGCTCTTTGTGGATCTTTGCTACCAGACCCTTGTCACTTGTCTGGGGGGCAAAAATTTTCCTCCAGTCGGTTGGGTTGCTTATTGTATCTTTTCTTGTACAGAAACTTTTTTAGTTTGATGTAGTCCCAGCTGTTTTTTTTTTTCATTCATTTGGGGGGGGCAGCTATAATTGTTTCCAGAAATGTATTTCTGAAGTAAAGTTCATGGAGGATTTTGTCCAGATTTACCTCTATGTATTTTATGGTCTCATATCCAAGTCTTTTTATTCATTTGGGTTGATTTTTGTACAAGGTATGAGGGTGTTATCTTGGTTTATTTTTTTTTGCAAATTGTGGTCCAGTTTCCCCAGCACTATTTACTGAAGAAGCTGTCCTTGTTCCCGTGTATGATTTTTGTCCCTTTGTTGAAGATTAGCTGACCATATATGTGTGATTTTATTTCTAGGTACTGAAGAAGCTGTTCTTGTTCCAGTGTATGATTTTTGTTCCTTTGTTGAAGATTAGATGACCATATATGTGTGATTTTATTTCTAGGTACTCGATTCTAATTCATTGGTCTGTTTGTTTTTGTACCAGTACCATGCCACTTTAATTAGTATGGCTTTGTAGTATAGTTTGAAGTCTGGGATTGTAATACTTCCCTTCTCTCTTCTGTTTGTCAAGAAGGTTTTGGCTATTTGGGGGTCTTTTGTTGTTCCATATGAATTTCAGTAATTTTTGTTCTATCTCTTTAAAATATGTCTTTGGGATATTTATTGGAATTGCATTGAATCTGTAGATTGCCTTTGGTAATATGGCCATTTTGATAATGTTGATCATTCTTTGGAATCTTTCAAAACCTTTCTTTGACATTCTAATCAGCTGTGGAAGAAATGAATTTCTAAAATGATAAGTCACCTCTTCATCTTAGACGAGACTTACGCAAAGTATTTTTTCAATGATACATATAATTAAACAATTAGCTATAATTATAATAATAATGATTCCTACTGTCCATCACAAACATATAAGGGAGGAAAATAAGTGCCTATTCTTCTGCCTTGAAAGAACTGCCGAGAAGTCAGATCTATGGCAGTTATATTTAATAACCTGCCATCAGCATGTTAACATGAGTTAAATTATGCAATAAACAGTCCATGTAATATTTTTAAAGTGATAGATTTCTCTTTCAAGCATGATGTTTCAAGAAAATAATGATTAAACATATGTTCCTACAAAATGTATTGCAAGTTGCTTAATAAAGACTTCCTGTGATTGTTAAAATTAGAAGAAAAAATGCAGTGAGTTTCATGGAGGATTATGCAGTGTGGCATCTCACTACTTAGAATTTTACCTTTTACCTTTACCTACTTGTCTCTTTTCCAAAAGAAGAAAATTCTGATGTGCTAGATTTATCCATTAAAAAAAAAAGCAGCAAATTCCCCTGAAAAGTCCCTCAATACAGCTAAGCCTGATATGCCTGAAAAATGGAGGTAGGAAAATTTCTGAATTTTCTATGATTCTGTGCATTGGTCCCAACACAGTGCTAATTTTGTTCTCTAATTTTGTAAGAGAACAACTCCCCCGTTTTTTATTTGCAGCTTCCTCTAAACCTCAGAATCAGACATAATCCAGGGAAGCTAAGCTAGTAACAGAAGTGACAGCTCATATTGGATTCACCCTCACCCACTCTCCCCACCCTATTGCTGGAAAAAGCCACGTGCACCAGAAAGCATGTTAGTACTTTATGCAAACACCCTCCTCAGGTTCTTCCTTCCAATCTGTCAGGTATGCCCAGGCATGTCTATCGTTCAAAGAACACAGCTCTGGTTTAAAACAAGTCCTTTGCCAAGAGAGGCTCTCCACCCTCTGCCTCTTGATTTCTAGAACTGGAGCCCTATGATTGCAGAGTCACAATTTCTCAACTTTTAGAACCATATCAGTTGCATTTACGGGCACTTTTTGCAGCAAGAATCACAGCCCAAGTCTTGCCCAGAACGTGTTATGGACTTTGTATTCCAGTGTAAGTAACAAGCTTCTGTTGTGGTCCTACAGCCCAATCTCCACAAATTTACTGAGATCAGAAAGCTGCATCTCCATCCCTGAGTCTAACCTGCAGGGATTTGGGCTGTATGTGAGCCCCTCTTTCACCTCATGGACTCACACAGGGAAACCTGACCCTTCCCAAGATGATTTTGTTCTTTAATAATAAAATTGTGAGCTTTTCCTCTGACACTGTTGTTCATGGAGCAGTAGTAAACCCAGTTGAATATCATTTTGGACAACTGGGAAATCAAGTGGACAATGGGACGCCAGGCTAAAAGCTCGTGCAGGACACAACACAAGGGAAATGAAGAAATACAGAAAAATCTGCCACCATGCAGTGCAGGGAGTTCAATGCATGGTCTGTGCCTCATGCTGGAGACAAGCATATTCTGCTCTGTCCTCTTAGTTCTTAAAGGGAAATAGAAATAAGGACTCAGAGGTTGAAAACTCTAATTCTTACCAGATTTTTTCTTTCCTTTTAGCAGGCATTCCTTTCAAATAAAGAAAACAACTTGCTGCTATTGTGCCTAGAATAATAAAACTGTGATGGTAATAATATACCTAGAAAAAGTTCAGAGTAGAATTGAAACTGATCAATGCATTCTCAAATATCTTAAGTAAAATTGAAACCAACGTGGGTCTTCTCAAATGTCTTAAATGCTGTTCCAAATGTAGGAGTGCCAAGTCATCCCAGCTGCTCTCAGTAGGATGTTCCCATTTCTTACTTGAACACAGGTGGGCTTAAAGGAAAACTGAATTCAAATGTGTCTTAGCCTTGCTCATTTCACTAAGCCAAAATTGATGTGGAGAGAGCTACTTGATACCCAAGAAAATCTTTCTGTTTTTAAATGTTTTTCTCTCTCTCTTTCTTTTTTTTTTCCTTAAGAGAGGTTAAGAATTCTAATGCAAACCAACTCAGAATTCTCCAGGTAGAACCAAAAACTTAAGCCACAAGTATTTAATTCAGTGGGTTTCCTTGTTGTTTTGTGTCCATCTCCTTGTGCATTAGAAGACATTTCATATACTTGATTTCATTTTCATCCTTAAATCTGGGTGTCCATTTTTATGAGTACAGCAAGTTCTGCAAAACTGGTGCATAAATGGGCTTTCAACAGAAAATGTTAGGAAATTGGTGTGGATATAGATTTTACCCTATATCTAAAACAGCGAAAGTCAGTCTTGGTGGTGCCCAAGATAGATAAATGAACCTTGAAACTCATTGGAGGACAGTGAGGTAAAAAATGAGCAGCACTATTGACAATAACCAGGATTTGAAAACCACCCAAATGCCCCATAGCAGACACATGACTTAAAAAGTTATGGGGTATTTATCAATGGAATATTATTCAGCAATCAAAATAAACAAGCTTATGTCATCCACACCAACGTAGAAGGAGCTGGAAGGAATCATGCTAGTAGAAATCAGCCAGAATGAAAAATATTGAATGGTCTCACTTTTATGTGAGATATAGGGAAAACAAACAAAATGTCAAGAAAAAGCTAAAACTAGCAAACTGACAACAGATATAAAGAATGCAGCAAGGAAAGGAGAGCAAGAGAAATCAGGGGAGGGATGAGCACAAGAGATCAAGAGGACAGTTCACAAGTAATGTGGTGATTGGAGAACCTTGGTGAATACAATGATGTAAAAAAAAGATATATATGATATATGTATATATTATATCTATATATCTTTACATATATATGATATATATATGATATGATATCATATATATGATATATCATATGATATGATATATATACCATATATATATATACCATATCATATATATATATATATGATATATATATACCATATATATATATATACCATATATATATACCATATATATATACCATATATATATACCATATATATATATATATATATATATATATATATATACCATATATATATGGTGAGACTGAGAGCTTAGCGATAATTTTGAGGGTTAAGAAACCTCTGCCTGGAAATATTAGTCAGAAAATAAGATGATAAGTGAAAGCATAACAGCTAAGCAATGTTCCGAGATATTCTTTCCTATGTTCTAGGCATAGGAGTCTTCAGGCCATGGAGGAGTGCAAAAAGCAGCTTAGATAGTCAGTGAAAAAAAGTCCAACTACTTAGCACATGCAACAGATATTCATTTTTTTAAAGCCTAGTAAATACCATAGTAAACTTAACCTATTTAGAAGCAAATAATGGAATTTGAAAACAGCTTTGATTACTAGTTCTATAAATTTGCTGAATTGGCAAATACCTCAAACTACTCAAAAACAATTTTTTGTGTGCTTAAATCATATCATATATTTCACAGAGTTAGTCCAAGAAAATGTCATCCCAGTGATTGTCACAGTCCCTTCCATACATCAGCCTATTTTGTTCAATAGAGATCAGAGACCTACAGATTTTCTCTCTCTAACTCTCTTATTATCAAGACCAAGATCATCTAAAGCAAATGTTGAAATTGTATATTGCAAAACAGTTTCTCAAAAGGACAATATCGCATTATTCCAGGAGATCTGATCACTGGGTAGTAAAATGAAGTGAATTCGCCCAAGGAGGTAAAACCAAGGTCAAGAATACGCAGGTGATCTTGGTCTTCCTCACTCAATAGGTGAAAGCTATCTGGCTCAAGAATGTGAATCTACCCTTAGAGGCTGTCTGAAGCTGATTATGACCATCCAGATATCTGAACCTATTTCATCCAAGTGTTTATTCACTTCAGCTTTATTAAGGACATTATGTTCTTGCAAATTTCCTAGATCTCCACCTCAGGTGCCAATACATTGCAAGAAAACCTCTCCCTGCTCAGACTTTTCTGACCTGAATAGCATCTTGAACTTATAGAAAACCAATTCAGGTAATAATTGTGGAGAGAGATATTATACTTACAGAAATCAGATGTTCCACTCAAAATTGATAGTAGGAAGAGACTTTAACAAAGAGCGCTTGATAAAGTATGGGTAGGAAAACCTAATGGGTTATGAAAGGGGTAGAAGGGGGCCGGGAGAGACCTATGGACTATGTGTCTAAAGATTTGAAGAAGTCCTGAAGATTCAATAAGGCAAAGAAATCTGTGTGAATAGGGTTTCCTTATAGGACAGAGGGAGCAGTGGTGACATCCTCCCATCCTCATGGGAATAAACACCCTCCACCCCACTCTCTTCCTGCATCCTTTCTCTGTCATCAGCAAGCCCAACTAGAAGTCAGAAGACAAAGAAGTTCCCTGGTTTAATCCCTGTAGGCTGCCTTCCAGGTCATAAAACAACAAGGAGAATGGACCTAGAGGTCAAAGAAAAGCTATCCTGCATGGTGAGATTGTTTGATAGCTTGCTGTTAGAAGCTGAGCTGCATCCCTCAAAAATTATGTTGACTAAATGTGACCTCATTTAGAGAGAGGGTCATTATTGAAGTAATCAAGTTAACACAAGGTCATTATGGTGGTTCCTAAGCTACTGTAAGGACACAATCCTTATAACAGGGGAAATTTGGACATAGACACTCAGAGGAAAGACGATGTGAAGATACATAAGGCGAAGATGGTGACATGGCTGATGAAATGCATTCGCAAGCCAGGCATCATTGTCAAACACCAGAAAGTTGATACACAATGAAGACATTTCTCCTCGAAACTGTCATCTCATCTTCAGATTTGTAGCTTCACCTCAGCTTTCATCTCAGCTTCAGATTTGTAGCTTCCATGAAATCAATTTCTGATGTTTCATAAAGCCACCCAATTTCAAATGTTGTTAAAACCACCCAGAGGACAAATATTCTTGCTAAGTGCAATTAGCCCTTGAGTGAACAGGCTTCCTTTCTCAGAGAAAATTAGAGAAGATTATATCCTTCTCTCTTATTTTACAAATAAGAAAATTGTGACTCAAGAAATCATGCTCACGGTCATACTCCTGGGAATTAGGATAGAAAAAGCAACATCTTGAGAAAATTTAGCTGCACCACACTAACAGGACATTAGTGAAACAATGATCAGTCAAATTGAGCTAAACCATTGAATGACACTGCCATTTCCCCAGGCATAGACTATGTTAAAATATTCCCCAGAGTGAATGACAAGTGGCATTCTTTTCCAAACTCCCTTGTCTCTGAATTAGTGGCAGCTTTTAAAAGGCCACTAAGCTAAAGAAACAGTTCAGAAATGAAAATCTGCCTTTGTGGGTTTTTTTTTCTCTTTTTTTTTTTTTTTTTTTTTTTTTTGTACTATAGAAAAATATCTAATAACCCTGAGAAAGATCATCATAAACTCTCTTGGACAAAGTGCTTTACATCCTTGTGAATTAACAATTAAAAAAAAATACCCAAACAAAACTCATTGTTTGAAGATTGACAGCTCCACATAGTCTTTGAAAAAATGATAAGAAACTCCAGTCAGCAATGTAGTCATTAAGGGAGAGAGAGAAAGAAAGCTCCACCCAGAGCAAAGAGATTTCCTACTGCACTGTGATGTTTCTTATCTAGAGGAAGGTTTTTGTTTTATTGTCCATCAATCCCAGCCAACTTTCTGAGGTTTGGCCACACCTCAGGCTGGGGAATACTCAGGAAGGAATGTGGGCAGGAAGAGGGGAGAGGCAATTTCCTGATGGGTCAGCTGCTGGCAAGTATCTGGACCCTGGGAAAGTCGTGGTGCAGGAATCCCTCTCCTTGGAGAGCAGCCGCGCCACAGGAACAATGCTGTGATCCCTGATGGTAACAACCAGGTCAAGGCTTGAGCAAGGCAAGACACAGGCTGTGGGTTCTGCCAGGGCAAGTCCTAGGCACTCAGGAACTGCCAATGTTTGCTCTCCAACCTGGTCCTGTTGCCAACTCTGTGGTATTGTTCTCAAGGCAAGTTCACTGTCAGGGAGGCAATTTGGTTTCTCTCAAGATCAAAGCATAAGAATACATGAAAAGGCAAACCAAGAGAGAGAAGTCCCATTAGAACTTTCAGAAGGCTAACTTTTTGACTTTTGGAAGCTGGGTCTTCCAAAGAAAAGGTATATTTGCACAACCACAGTCAAGTGTAGTGTCTTGTCTGAGAAGATGTAAGTACTTGGGCTGTGTCCTCCCACAGAAGGCAACTCATAAATTATATAACAGTTAATTAAAGGTCGCTTCCCTGGTTCTCACCTTAGTATGCCATGCCCTTTGAGAACAACTGGCTGAGAAGATGTCTGGAGACTTTCTTCCTTAACCAGAGCACCACTGAATGTTACATTCATTTAGTAGAGGTTAAACAGCCAGTTTCTGGAACATTCTTCTCCATAAAGTGTCTTCTCTGGTTTCCAAAATTAAACTATTGGTGAGAAAGAATTTAACTAGGTTAAGAGTTTCCTCGTTTAGGACAGTGCAGAGAAAAGCCAAAACAAACCAAGAAAAATCAATAGCAAGCACTCTCTTCAAAACAAGATTCCCTGTTTCTTAAGAGACTCAGTGGAGAGTGGCCTTTCTAATTCTTCATTTGCCTTCTTTACTCTTTCATTCAACTATGAGAATCCTTGGCTCCCCTGAGCATTTGTAGCCTCTGTGGCCTTCAAAATCTGGTGCATTGGTGACCTCTAGAGGACACAATTTTGGTCCAGGCTCAGTGTTAAAGATTAAAATTCCACAGCTATGGAGAGGTGAACGTGTTATCAACACATAGCTCTAAAACTAAGCTAAACTAAAATAGCTTTTAGTTCTTAGCACAAGAGAATTCAAGAAATTATCTTGTTCCAAGTAAAATTTCCAAGGTGTCAAGTGATCCCTTTTCTGGTGCAAAGAAATTTGCTGCAAACCTCAGAAGAGATAGATTTTCCTTTCCTCCCAAGACAGAGCTCATTTTTTAAAGGATTCCCAGTTTAGCTAAAGCATGGGAGGCTAGAACTAGTTAAGAACTTTAGCTGCCCTTTGCCTAATACCCACCTGTCAGTGTTCTGCCCAGTTCTCAATACAAGGAACTGAGAAAGTCAGAAAAGCATCAAAGAAGTCAGTTTTTGAATAAGAATCCCTCAAAGTTGACAGGGTTGGTACTTCCCAGACCTGAGTGAAGGCTTCAGCCATGCTTCCCTACTTTTGTCCCAGCAGCCCTTTTCAACCAGCAGAGTGGGGATGAGGAGGTTCTCAGGGATACAGAGGCTGGGCTGAGGCAGAATGGTACAATGGGACTCTAATCTCCCATAGGGTTTCCATGAGGTCCTGGGACAGAGTTGACTTTCCATTCCCACAGAAAACAAGGGACCTTGAATTCCTTCCCCTCATGTGGTAACAGAGACTCCATGCCATTTATCAGTGAAGAAGATAACTAACCTCACACCTCAAAGAGCAATGTTGGACCATTTAGGACTAGGTCATAGCATTATTAAATAAAAATTACTTAAAATCATCTGCATTTTGGGAACATTGCCAGCTACTTATGGTATCTCTCTTTGCACAATAGCCCCACAAGAAATGCTATTCTCGTCATTTTATTGATAAGCCACTAAAACTCAAAAAACTTGACTGGTTAAAATTGCACACACACATAACTGGAAATGTGTGTGTGTGTGTGCGTGCGTGCGTGTGTGTGTGTGTGTGTGTGTGTGTGTGTTCCCTCTGGATCACAAGTTTCTAGTATCAAATATTTGAACAAGAAAAGATTTTTTTCACCCAGAGTTGAATCTATTCACTTTATAAATAAAGAGACAAAGAAAAATGACGTGTCTAAGGCCATTCATGGTAGTGGCAGAGTTGTAGCTAACAGCAGATATTTTCATTTCAGGCCAGTGCAGGGGTCACCACACAAAGTCAAGAGTAATCTCTTCTTGCCCGAGCAGGAGATACAGTGAGTCCCAATGGGATGAAACACATATCAGAAATTAATTCTTCCTTAACATCTCATCTTCCATTTACCTCACCATAGTTTTCAACAATGGGAAGTTCTTTCTGAGAACTCCAGGGAACTCCATGAGGTTCCCCCCTTTATCCCAAAGGCCTTCCTCATTACCTGACCCTATGTACAAGTGTTCCTACAAACATGTACATGGAAAATAAAGTTGAACTTTCCATGTCAGAAGAAAGTCATTAAAATAATAAAGAAGATCAATGCCTGAAAATCCAAGCTTAAAAGAGGTGTTATGGTAGCAATCTGAAAACTAGATGACCTTTCTAGAATTGGAAATTTTAATCTTCTCTAAGAAACTGCTCACCATATGATTTTTGGAAAATCCCATGAATTTCTCAACAGGTCAGTTTCTTCTTCTAATTTTTCTTATCTTTCAAGGTTTACAAACAAATGAAAAAATGTGATATTTGAAATTCAACTGTTCTACAATAAATTATGGAATGAGAAGAAACTGTACAGTTTATTTGTAGAGAAGGATGGGATTCAATGAAGCTTCAGCACCTCTGTCTTCTTTCTACTGCTCTACTCTCACATCATTCCTCAAGTTCCAGTTCTCAGAAAGGTACTGAGGTTTTGAAACTTTGAAGTGTTGCTAGCAGTTGCAGTGGAGATTTGCTAAGAGGCTAGTGCTGGTATGAAAGTGGTGGTTTGGGGCTTATCTGGGAATTTAAAAGTTCTCTGTGAGTGCCATTTCCTCATCATGGTTGATAGCAGAGTCTTTAGTGACTCATCTTGCTCATAAAAGAAGGGATTTCTGGGAACCAGCTAGATCTCCAAGACCAGTTATTAAGAAGTGACACAACTCCTTCATTATTAGAGACCAGGGGCTTGCTTTCTGACACAGGGAATATGAATCTCTTTCATTTGTCCTTTGGGAGAAATGAATGTCCAAGAGTCAGTTAGAAAACTTCCCATGTCAGCTGGTCAGTAAGCTGGAGTTCCAATAATCCTTATAAAAGTACCAGAAGACCAATAGTCACATACCATGAAAGGTTACCAGCCATGTACCATGAGGCTTAAGACTGTGATGGAGACAAAAGAAAGCGTCAACAAACTCTGATGCTTTAATACTTAAGTGATTTCATGCTAACTTTAGATGCCTAAGCCATCTTGTTCCAGTTTCAAAGTCAGCTGATCAACTAGCACTACAACAAGGACTAATTGGAAAAGTCCTTTTGACTTATTCCTCCATCCTTTTTGCCATGATAGAGCAAGCAGTTCATAGCAGAACTGCAGCACAACTCCCTATTAGTATGAGATTGAAGATTTTCCTGGGAGTATGTGCCATTCATTTTCTCTTGTTTTTACTTTAGGAAGGAACCAGGAGGAGGTCTTCAAATGGCAGCTATTCTCTCTGCAGTGGTCACTTTCTAATGCAGGGCTCAGGCTAACCAGACTACCATCTGATCTCTCACCACTCCCAGATTTCTGCAGAGAAGAAGCTGACACACCACCAGCAAGCAAGCCTGCCCTGCTCAGTGAGAAGAAGACTAAAACCAACTGCAGGCAGAGGGTTAGAGAGCTCTAGCTGAGAAGTGCTATGTACAGACAATCCATTGGAAAACAGAGATGAAATACTTGAAAGTCTTTGTCATCATCTGAATGAATATGAAAGACAATATTTAATGCTCATTGAACTTCCCCTACAGGCTGAGAAGATAAAACAGGTTTTTCTAAGAAAATACAGGAAAAGACAAGAGTAATACAGGATTAAGAGGATCTGGCTTACAGATACAATATTTCTTTTCTGTATTCTAAAACTACAGGATTGGGAATTTTCTGACACACTACAGATTCTGAAAGAGCTGGAGGAGAGGACAAAGAGGGAGAATATGAGATAAGAAGTTCAGTGACACCAGGCTAATGATTCCTTTTAGTTGAGAGTGGCTTTATTGACTTAATTATGTGGCACCCTTTCCAATGTTTTTCTAACAACAAACAGGGTCTTTTCACTTATTTTAAAATAGCCCATGAGGCTGAGTCAGACACTCATGTGATGGTGAACCTTCTAAACTGTTCTCCACTGTTATCCATTGTGAAATGTAGACTACCTCCACAGAGAAAATACCACTTCACATCTTAGGCACTAGGACAGTCTTATTAGTGGTATCTATCATCTATGAAAATCAGGACTGATTGTGTTTACACATTTCACAGTTGGTAGCAAATCAACAAAAGATCTTCTGTTTGATTCACAGTATCCTGGGCAAGTCCTCTTTGAAATTTCAGCATTCTGTTTATGATGCGGGAGTGGGGGAAGCTCATAGAAACTCTCCTCCCAGTGCCATTCTGGTTCCAGTGCTCACATTTGCAGGGAAGACCGACCCTGGAGACCCACCCTGACTAGCTTCTCCCCCAGAACTCAACTGAAGATCCACTAAGTGCCAGGTACCATACGTGTCCATTGTCAGTATTGCATTCAATTCTCACCATAATCTTTATACAATAACATATAATCTTTTCAATTCTGACTGCATTTTTCTGAGGAGCCAACTGCAGTGATTGGAAGTTAAGTGACACAAAGTCAAATAATCAGTAGAACCCATATGTAACCCGAAAAGATCTTGACCTCAAGGTGTATGTTCTTGTTTTTAACCTCACTAGATGCTATCAGACCACCAGAACTATTGTTCTGGTTAGATCAGCAGTCTTTCACACAGTCAGGGCCCCAGCTCTGTGGTTCTTGTGGATTTGTAACATCCTAAAGGCAGGGCCAGGTCAGTGCCTTGCCTGATCCATGGCACATATTCATGTTGAGAATTAACCTTTGTTGAGAATTAACCTTTGTTTTCAGAGAAAGTCTGATGATTTGCAAATTGCATAGGTTTTGGAGTTTGGCTACTATAGATAAAATGTCTTACCAGTTTGGACAACTTATTAAATCTTTCCCAGACTCAGGGAACTTGGTCATATATCTTAGTTTATACCTTAGCTATTATTTAAGGCAGACTTTTTTGGGGGGAAAGGGGATGGAGTAAGTCCATTTATGACAACATAGTTGACACCTTTCAGGGATTGAGAATATATCTTCACCCTTACCTAAATGTGATGACAGACAGGTACCATTATATTTAAATGCCCTGAATGGAAAGGTAAGTAAGTCAGTACCAAATAGTAAATAATGCTATGTTACTAAAATAGATTTTTGTACGTTCACTATTACAGTAAATAACAAAGTCCGTATACTCATAAAGAAGAGATAGTTTTGCAACATGAGGAGTTACTAAGTCACCCTAGAACACACTGGGTAACACACTAGCTAGCACCTTTTCAGTAGGAATTGCTTAGCATGCCTGATTCAGTCGAAGTAACAAAATCCTCTTGGGGCCTGAAATCTAAAACTCCAAAATTTGTGAATATTTCCAAGAACATGAATTGAAGAAGCAAAAGCTATCTAAAGCATTAGGACATCCTTATGTGTGTAAGTGCAGACACTCTATGAACATGTGTGTGCATGTATGTGTGAATATGCCTTTTTCATTTGTCTGATGCAGGTCATATGAATTATTGAGTCATGTTAGTGTGGTTTTATGATTCATCAAAATAGGGCATTTTTTCCATGCTGAAAAGTGTGTTGTTAAATATGATCGGCCTAGTGTGTTTAAAAAGAATTTTTTCCAAATATGAGCATTTATATAAGATTTTTACAGTAAATAAATTAATAATACATGCAAGCCAATCCAGGTTTTAAAAGAAATCTTAATATCCAGGTCACATGCATAGCATACTAAATAGTCTGAAATGAGTATATTTGGATATGCAGCATATTTACA